>JAMXBB010000009.1:102598871-102903156 GCA_024138015.1 Lumnitzera littorea | reverse complement strand
CCCCCTACGCATGTACCAAGTAGACATAGATTTTTATGGTAAAACGAATATACTATAATACAATATATATTTTAAAATATTAGATGGGTATCCGTAAGACTCGAGTATGACACCCATATCCATTGGAAGATATATTAAATTGGTCATTATTAAAATAAAGCTTTAAGATTAGGATTTGTTTCCACGGCTTTCTTAGTTAGAAGACATGTTTGTATAGAATTTAATAATAATTTTTATGTAGATTTCTATTTCTTGAAGGCTTTTGTATATTTTTTAATTTTATTTTATCATTATATGGTGTCTATTAGATTATTCTTCATATCTTATCGGTTTTAATATAAAAATTATGAAATTTAATAAGAGAAAAGAAAAGAACCTTGTAATCCCATTAGACCTGATAGCTAGGTTGAATTAGTCTGAAACAGTCAGTTCATAGATTAGATCAAGTTTAGGCCGAGCTCGAACCAATCTTGAACCATTTTCTTTTTTTTTTTTTTAATTTTATAATTAATTCCTTTTATATATTTCCCACTTTCCCATAAATAATTTTTCTTTTTCTCTCGTATTTTGATTTTTTCCTCAGATTATTGTATTACATTATGTGTACATATATATTATATGTAATGACACGTAAATAATTTACTGTTATCTTCGATTCAAATTTTATTCCGTTCTGAAATAATTTATTTGGATCACGTAGGCTTGATACTAGTTTAATATTAAAATATTAAGTAATGTTAAGTAAAGCGAGGGAAGCTGCAAAAAATGAAGAATTTTCACTCAAATATTGAAAATGGCAATATGTATTATATGGGAAAGAGATGATCATGATTGATGGGAAAAATATGTAATAATGTAAAATAGATAATATGGTGGGAAAGGGGAAAGTAGAAAAAGATGTTAGGAAAGAACATATTGGGAAAGAGAGAATTTCTTCTTTTTTTTTTTCTTTTTTTCTTTTTGTCTTTTTTATATTGCTGGGTTGGAACCGGCAAGCCAACCCGTTAAGCTAGCCAGCCGGTTTGTTGGGTTTGGTTGGCTAAATCACTTAGGCCCTTAAGACCTAGTGATTCTTAGGTCAGTTTAAGCCTGCCACATCTTAGGCTGGACCTATTTACGGTTTAGAACTGGCCTGTGCACAAATCTAATCGCATGTATAAGAATTCCAATCTGACTTCAAGAGAATTTAACCCAAGACATATTGCATCTCATATTAAGACTTCACCACTCCACTAAACTATTACGATGGAATGGAAAATAAGGGGAAATATTTACTTGAGTCCAACTGAAATATTTTCCATCTAAAATTGGAAGAAATCAAGAAGGAAAGAGAGGAAAATATATGAAAAGACATGTTTGCCCTCTCTTTCATTTGTTATTATATTGTATTATTATCCTTTATGGGCAAATTGGTAACTTTACATCTTATATTATTTTGTCTTTCATTATCATTATAATTCCTTCTATTTTCCTTCCCTTCATTATCCAAACACATTTTAGGGAATTAAATCCCTCCATATTATTTCCTTCCTAACTTCTTCCCTCATACCAAATAGAGTATGTAAGGGGAAAAACAATTTGGTAGTTTTTTCTTTTTCTTTTTTTATTTTTGGGTTTAGGTTTCTAAACGAAAATAAGAAGGGATATGAAGATAAATATGATGTTAAAGATCAGCACTAAAATTAGACATGAGTTAGTTTTGTAGTGGCATCAACAATGGATATTATTGTCATTATCAAAACTCCTATAGGGTGTTAAATATAAATTGATAGTTTTCATGATTCTTTGATAAGAGGTTTACCACAATCATGAAATGATCGATAAAAACACAAGGATTAAAGATGATATACACTCAATAATCATAAGAAAAATGTTCATTACATCATAATAATTCATAATATGATGAAAGAACACCACTAATGGAACTTATAAAAATCCTAAGATATCCTAATGGAAGTTTTGTAAATAAAATGAAGTATTATAAAATCTAATTAAGGAAAACACGGAACTAGAATTGCTTGAAACACATAACCATTCGAACAACTACTCTTAAGTGAAGGGAATTGTTCTATAGCCAGAAGACATTGAGTCATAATCAGGATGGTGCTTGATAGAGCTTAAATTGTACTTATTTTATAGGTTATATTTATAATGCTTTTATAGAATTTTAGAGTATTTTGAGTGTAGTTTGGTGTCTAATTTGTTAATATTTTATCTTGAATTTATATTACACTTATATGTATATTTTTGATAGAAAACATGTGTGAATTTAGATAAATATACACAAGTACTAATTCAATTTTCCATGAATTTCAAATAAGCTCAGTGCTCTTCTTAGCATCCAGATGGTAGCATCAAAGGGTTAGGTATTAGGATGGAGCTTCCTAATCTTTTGAATGGCAAGTTTAGAACTTTTTTTTTCTATTTAATAGCTTAGCCATCATGTCCCACACTCAACTAACCCTTAGGCTCTTCAATCAGTGGTTTAGGCCTATAACCATATCTTCACCTTGGATAGTTTAAGATCTGACTCGTATCTTGATCATTGAATACTTTAATGTCCCTTAAGATCAAATGCGAACCTAAAAGAAACAAGGAGGAAAGTAAAACAATTGTTCAACTAAAGAAATTTTTCATTTCTATTGAAAAAAAAAAAAGTAAAGCAAAAATTTCATCAAAGCCTAAAGTTCTTTACACTCATTGTGTACTTGGTGAATCAAACTCATGAGTACCAATGGAGCATCATATAATTGCATTGCTACAAGCAATGGTCTTCATCCACATAATGCACACCAATTCAACATAACTCAATATTTAACTTCACCAGAAACTCAATCTCTATCCATCCATCATGTTGTCGATCAACTATGCTCATTGGTAATGGAGGATTAAGACACTATGAAAATAGCACAATGCTATAGGCTTCATTCATGATATATGTCAGTGGTTCTTTTGTGGTAAAACCGTGAAGAAATTTAGTTACCCTAGCAATAATGGATAAATTCTTAATTACACAATTGGCATTAGGAAATTCAACAATGGGCTCCTCTTCTTCAAAAGCTCTTATGTCTTCATATTCAACCCTTCCAACTATTTTTTTAATCATAGGTTCCTCTTCTTCAAAAGTTCTCAAACTCATTCATATAGTTATAACATAGAGAACCATCTATCTTCTTTTTTAAAACCTAAATTCTATTTACTAAACAAAATTCATACTTTAGCTTATAATTAAGAGGGTTATCAAATTACATACCTATAACCAATGCTTCTTCCACATCCTCAACTCCTGTATTTTCCTTTGAGTCATCCTAAAAACACTCCCCCATCCATCAGTTACTTTCTTTAATATGCTCTTCTATACTCTTAATTGCAAACACGCATGCTATGCCTAAAAGAAAGAATAATGAGTGTGATACTTGTCACGTCCCGAACAAGGTAGTAAAGTAACACAGAATGCTATATATTACTTAGAAACTAGTGATCAATAGATTGGCTTCACCATAATACACAAGGCTTTATACACGTACTACTAGAGTAAGGAGAATACATGCAGCATTTATAGGCAAGAACAAAGTATACTTCATAAGTAATATTTTTACATTATATAAGTCTAATTAGTGTAACCAAGACTAACTTCTTTAAATATATGTAAATAGTCATAAGTTAATGAGTCTATTTACGATATAAAGCATTAATAAAGGGATACATGCATTTAGGCTTATAGCCTCCATAAAATTATCTTGTATTATTTTGTAATCTTCCATTTTTACTATTTTTATGGTATAATTAGTATATTAATACTCTAAATGACAATGAATTTCATAATATCTTAATTGTAATTATTGCCTTAATCACCTTCTTAATGATTTTTACATATCTTAATTATTTTGACCATGAAAGTCTCTTATCATATCATAAACCTTAATATTGTCTTGTATCATACCTTAATCAAATTTTAAAATTAACATACCCTCTATTCCATGCGTTGGTTGAAACCTTAGATGTCCATATCAATATTTTTATCGTCTTGTTATCACTTCTCAAGCACTAATTTTTCAAGATATGTTATACACGTGTAATTATATGTGATTTAGGGCTCATGAAACAAGAAAGAATATGTATACCTACTTATATATATGGTGCCAACTTTAGTGCATGAAACGAAGTACTTAGCTTGGTATTTTCTTATTCAAATACAAGATTTACCTACTTATTATATTAATATGCAACATCAAGTAGTTAGTAGTTATGATAATCAAGTGCATATAAACTATAAGTGTTGGTGCTTTCTACACTAACTTATGAATGCTTTTTATTTCATTTAAAGTATAATCTATGTATACTAACTTTAAACAAGTGACAATACTTACTAATTATAGATTACCTTGTTGGTACTTTTGAGGACATAAAAAATGGAAATTGAATGGGGGATGAGGAAGTGTAGTGACGGGAGGAGCTTGTAGGACTACAATGAAAATGAAAAAAATAAAAACAAAGGAAAGAAGAAGGAAAGTTAGTTGAAATGTGGTAAAAGCAACCTATAAGTGAAAGCTTGTGTTGGAAGATAATTGTAGCTTAGAAAGAAAGATGTATACCCAACACTTCTTCAACAAGACAAATATAGAAATTTTGACTTTCTACTTCCTTATTTTTGCCATGTGTTCATGGTAAGGAAAGGAGAAAAGCTCCAATTGTTTTGTCTTCCCTATTCATTATTTATTATATCCATTTTAGTTTAGCATGTGACAAAAGTTTTGAATTCCCCTTGCTCCTATTGAAGTCACGGTATGCATGGGGGTTTGGTTCATCACTTCCTCATTTATTATCTTTTTCTTATATTCATCAATTCAATTATTAGTAAATATAACTATCAATTGAGTTATTATTTTCTTTAGTAGTTTATTAGTATTCCAATAATTTACACCATATATAAGAAGTGAATATTGGTTAGTAAATAGTTCTACTTATAATTCTACGAATAACCTACTTACTTTATCAACCGAAGGTTTCCTAAATAGTTTATCTAGGATTCTTTATTCTACTACACTATGCAAATTCAATTTATAAAACTTACTTAGTCTACTAAATAAAATTTTTATATGCTAAACTTCTATAATCTTATTTTTAAATTTCTAGGAGTTATAGTCTTCTCCACTTAACAAACATTTTGTTCTCAAAACTTATGAGCATACCCGAGTTGTTAAATAGCTGAGGATAATTCTTTCTCATTTCATCCTCCATCTCCTAAGTTGTTTCCTCTTACTTATGACGTCTCCACAACACCTTGACATATGTAATCCCTTTATTTTGTAGTTTCTTAACAGTTGGATCCAAAATCCGTATAGGTTGTTCTTTATATGCCAAATTGGTCTTTAACTAAATTGGCTCTAACTTTACAAGTTTGTTAGGATTAGATACATGCTTTTGTAGTATAGAAACATGAAATACATCATATACTCCTGATATATTGGGTAGCAATGCAAGTCAATAAGCTAATTCGCCCACTCTTTCAAGTATTTTAAAAGGACGCACATATCTAGGACTTAACTTTCTTTGAGTCTTCAATCGATGGATGCTCTTGATAGGGTTGACTTTAATATATGCGTGATCACCCACTTCAAACTCTAAGGGACATCATTTTAAATCAGCCTAACTTTTTTATCGGTCTTGAATAGCTTTAATCTTTTGTTTGATAATAGTCACTTTATCTACTACCTCTTGAATAAGATTAGGTCCCGTTACTAAAGTTTCAACTCCATCCCAAAACAAAGGAGATCGGAATTTTTGTACATAAAGAGCTTCATAAGGATCCATTTGAATAGTGAAATGATAACTATTATTATAAGCAAATTCTACTAATGACAAATGATGATCCCAATTACCATTGAATTTGAGGATAGATGCTCTCAACATGTCTTCCTGGGTTTGGATAGTTCGTTTAAACTGACCATCAGTTTTGGGATGATAAGCAGTACTAAATTGTAATTTTGTACCCAAAGCTTTTGCAAACTCATCCAAAACTTTGATACAAATCGAAGATCTCAATTGGATACAATATTAACTAGAACTCCATGAAGTCTAACTATCTCCCGAATATAAATTCGAGCCAATCTTTCCATGGTATACATCATGTTAATGGGTAAAAAGTAAGCAAATTTTGTAAGTTGATCTACAATTACTTAAATTGCATCACACCCTCAAGCATGCTTCGACAAGCCGTACACAAAATCTATGGTAATTTAATCCCACTTCCATTCAGGAATCGGTAATGGTTTCAATAGTCCACCAGGGCATTGATGTTCAAACTTTATTCTCTAACATGTCTCGCATTTAGCTATAAAATTTGACGCATCATATTTCATCCTTTTCCACTAGAAATTCTTCTTCAAATCTTTATGCATTTTTGTTCCACCAGGGTGTACTATATACCGCGAATAGTGTGCTTCACCAAGTATTTCATTCTTCAGTTCCTCATTCTGAGGTATACAAATTTTCTTCCCTATCCAAATCGAACCATCCATTTGTATACTAAAATTAGGATGCTTACCTTGAGAAAATTCCTTTTTAATCTTCTGTAGTTCAACATCTGCTTCTTGTGCCTTCTTGATTCAGTTTAGTAAGGTAGGCTTCATTACCAAAGTGGACAATTCTATAGAAGAGTTAGACCACGAAAACTCTAGATTCAACCATTTAAACTCTTTAATCAAGTATTTTTTATCAATGATCAATGAAGCGACTTCAGCATATTTCTACTTGCTTGAGGCATTAACTATAACATTTACCTTGCTCGGACAGTAATGTATTCCAGATTATAATCATTAATCAATTCTAGCCATCAACATTGTCGCATGTTAAGCTCTTTTTGAGTAAATAAATACTTCAAACTCTTATAACCGGTTATACACTTCACATCTTTGACCATACAAGTAATGTTGCCAAATCGTTAATGTAAAAAACACTGCTGTTAGCTTCAAGTCATGAGTAGGATAATTACACTCATGAGGCCTTAATTGACATGAAGCATAGGTAATAACTTTACCATTTTACATCAAAACACATCCCAAGCCATTACGTGATGCATCATTGTAAATGGTAAAAGGTTCTTCGATATTTAGCAACACAAGTATAGGCGCAAAGATCACCTTTTGCTTTAACTCTTGAAAACTTCTTTCTCGCTCATTAGTCCACACAAACTTTTCATTTTTCTGTGTCAACTATGTCAAAGGTCTTGTAGTCTTTGAAAAGTCTTCAACAAACTTTTGATAATATCTTACTAATCCTAAGAAACTTCTGACTTCATTAACTATTTCTAGTCTCTTCCATTCCATGATAACTTTAACCTTTTTAGGATCAACAGATATTCTCTCTCCTGACACTATGTGCCTAAGGAAAGAAATATGATTTAACTAAAAATCATACTTCAAAAATTTGGCACACAGTTTGTGCTCTCTCAATCTCTGCAACACTAACCTCAAATATTTTTCATGTTTTCTTGAATGAGGTGAATAAACCAGAATATCATCTATAAACACTATTATACATTTATCCAATAAGTTTTGAAACACTCGATTCATTAAAACCATAAATGTAGCAGGAGCATTCATTAACCTGAAAGGCATCACTAAGTATTCATAGTGATCATACCTCGTTCTGAAAGTCGTTTTAGGTATATCTTCGGGTTTAATATGTAGTTGTTGATATCCAGATTGTAAATTGATTTTGGAAAACATAGTTTCTCCTTGAAATTGATAAAAAAGATCATCTATCCGTGGAATAGGATATTTATTTTTTATTGTAACTTTATTTAACTCTTGATAATCGATGCACAACCGCATAGAACCATCCTTCTTTTTAACAAACAATACAAGAGCACCCCATAGCGAAACACTAAGTCTAATAAATCTACAATCAAGAAGTTCTTGCAACTGTTGCTTCAACTCTTTCAATTCAACAGCAGCCATCCAATAAGGTGCTTTAGAAATTGGTTTTGTACCAAGATAAAGATCAATCACAAAGTCAATTTCCTACTTTGCTGGTAAACCAAGTAATTTATCGGGAAATACATCTTGAAATTTGTTCACCACTTTGATGTTAGACATCTTTGACTTTTTGTTTTCTACTTCCACTACATACATAAAACACCAATCCCAACACACAACATCATTTCTAGATTTAACATTTATTGCATGTAATTCCCGAAAACATGCACGTATTGTCTTTCCAACAAATGTCACTAGTATCTCATTTTTCATTTCAAAAACAACTTCTTTCTTTTGACAATTGACAACTGCCTTAACTTCTATCATCTAGTCCATTCTTAATATCACATCATACTTACTAATAAGAAGGACTATCAAGTTAGCTTCTAGCCTTTGATTAGAAATAATCAAGGGACAAGCTTTTACTACTTCATTAGTTAGGACTATCTCACATGTAGGAATCTTTACCCAAAATTCGTTGATAGACAGTT
Source organism: Lumnitzera littorea (assembly GCA_024138015.1). Taxonomy (NCBI): domain Eukaryota; kingdom Viridiplantae; phylum Streptophyta; class Magnoliopsida; order Myrtales; family Combretaceae; genus Lumnitzera; species Lumnitzera littorea. The sequence continues at coordinate 102,894,686 of JAMXBB010000009.1, read as the reverse complement.
GACAGTTACCTCGATATGCTTAATTACTTGAGGAGAGATAAAGGAATGACTTGCATCGGTATCAAATAGGGTGTAGACAGGAGTATTATGGATCACTATGTTTCTTATATAATACAATTCAATAATTAACCTTAATTACTTATCTATTCTACTTTTTAAATCCTAAGGAATTATTTTATAATTCTAATTTATGACTACTACTAAAAGATATGCTTTCTATAAATAAAGATAAAAAAAACATACTTGCTACTAAATTAGGATTACTAGCATTAGCATCATCTTAAGCAACCAATTCTAGGTCATCCATTTAATCGTCCTCCTAAGTATTCTCCATATTATAAAAACTTGCTAAGGGCTTGAGGAATGGGACGATTTCCAATTTGACTAGTTGGTCCAACTATTTGTAAAGGTTGTGTCAGAAGGTAGGTGCATTTAATCATTTAGAACACTAGGAAGAAAGATTACCAACTTGTTTACATATAAAACAAGTGGTAGTGGTTCTCTTTAGATAATTAGATATTTGATGATTCTTAGCTCTACAAAAATAACACTTTCCCTTCAATTGAGGGAATTCCTAAGGATAATGCTTATTGTTGATAAGGCCTTTTGGATATGGGCCCTTCAAGTCTATGCTGACTTGATAAGGCTTATGGCCTAGGCTGTACCCCTTAGAGACTCGGCCTTCCCCCTCATAGCCGACCTTAACCTAGGCCCATCATATGGCTTACCCAACCATAGTGATCACCAATGGCTAGAAAAATAGAACTAAGGCTTAACAATTAAGTTAACAACTACCGCTTACATTTGTGGAACATATTAGACATTATGCCTCCACTACCCACTACTTGTGAATATGGCTTTCGCCCCTTAACTCCTCTCCAACTGCTGCCTCTACTTCTCTATAAATACAAGACCATCACCCAACGGTAAATTACTCGATACTTTGCATATTAAAGCCCACTTTTACATTAAAGTACTCTTACTCTCTTTGCATGCCAAACTAACTTAAACATCGGAGTGGTCATGTTAAACAACATCTTGATGCCCTTCACTGTTCATTGTTTTGTAGGCACATCTAGTTACATAAAGCCCTATTTCACTTAAATCTCTTGGTTAGTCAACTCGTAAGGGCACGACTAAGTCCTCAATAGTTCTTTAAGGTCTTAGCCAGCTTAAGGAGCACTTCGCCCATCCCATCTTGGTTAGTCATCCCATAAGGGCACGACCAAGTTTTTCAATATTTCTTTAGGGTATTAGCCAGTTGAAGGAGCACTTCACCATACCTTATCTTGGTTAGTCAGCTCATAAGAGCACGACCAAGTTTTCAATAACTCTTTAAGGTCTTAGCCAACTCAAAGAATGCTTCGCCCATCTCATCTTGGTTATTCAGTCCATAGGGGCACAACTAAATCCTCAATATTTTCTTAGGGTCTTAGCTAGCTCAAAGAGCATTCGTCCAACTCATAGAGAATTCGCCCACCTCATTTTGGTTAGTCAGCTCATAAGGGATGACTAAGTCTTCAATAACTCTTTAGGGTCTTAGCTAGCTTAAGGAGTGCTTCGCCCATCTCATCTTGGTTAGTTAGCCCATAGGGGTACAACTAAGTCCTCAATATTTCTTTAGAGTTTCAGCCAGCTTAAAGAGTACTTCACCCGTCTCATCTTGGTTAGTCAGCCTATAAGGACACAATCAAGTCCTCAATATTTCTTTAGGGTCTTAGGCAGTTCAAAGAGTGCTTCGCTCGTCTCATCTTGGTTAGTTAGCTCACAAGGGTACGACCAAGTCTTCAATATCTCTTTAGGTATTTAGCTAGCTTAAGGAGTGCTTTGCCCATCTTATCTTAGTTAGTTAGATTATAGGGGTATAACCAGGTCTTCAATATCTCTTTAGGGTCTTAGCCAACTCAATGAGTGCTTTACCCGTTCCACTTAGGTTAGTTAACTCAAAGGAGTACAACCAAGTTCTTATTTAGGGTCTTAGCAAACTCATGAAGCCCATTCATTTAGGATAGCTAGCTCATAAGGTAATACCCTCCTTTCAGTATCTTTAGGGTTCTTGCCAACCTACGGGGACGCTACCCTCACTACTATCTTTTTTTTTTTAAGTTTTGTCATAAATCTCCAATGAACCAGTCCTATGATAGCTAACTAATTGAAGCACTTCTTTGGACAAAGTCATCCCCAAGGTAAAAATTGTCTTTTTTGTCTTTATGACAAAGTTTTACTCAAATTTTACTACAAAGAGAGGCAGCTATAGACATCCAATTTTTGCTCCCTCATTTTTGTACTTTAAAAAGGGTCTTAGTTAAAAAATAAAAATAATAATATAAATAAATAAATTAGAAGAAAAAATAAAAATACAAAAAAATGAAAAAAAAAAGAAAAATTATAAAGATTTTTTAGGAAACTAGATTTTTAGAAACTAAAATGTTTTAGAGTCAATGGATTTGGATTTGGTTTTAACTCATTTCAAATAGCTTTATTTTAAGGAGTTATGTAGCTTAAGTACAATTTAATTTTACTAAATGTCAAGGTACATACCAACAGCTTAACATATAAGCATTTGAGCATTGGCAATGGGTTAGCTTGAGGATATGGGCTCAAATCTCACTAGGTATATATGTGTTTTCTTTTATTTTTTCTTCCATTTAAGAAAATCGATTGAGCGTACAAAATTCTTTTTTCAAAATCTAATTTTAAATCTTATCAAATCTTTTGAATCTAATAGAATTGTATTTAAATCATTATCAAAGACAACACAAATCTGATATGATAATGTTAAATCCAAAAGAATAAAAATCTGTATAGATTTAAATCTAATTCGATTTTTATCAATATGGATTCAAATCAATAAAAAAGATTTGATATGGAGTCTTATAAATATCAATCATACAGCATAAAAGAATTTTTAAAGATCTACAAATCAACCCCTATTCACATCTTACACAAATTCACTTCCATACGACTGCACATGGACCATACTTTACAACCCAATCTACTGTCACTCCATCATTGCGGCACAACAACTACAGAAGACTAAGCCATTGCTCCTTCCCAACTCTACACAAACAACTCACAGCCGTACACCTAAGCACACAAAACCAACTTCACATGAACCCATGCACAACCATGCCACTGTTGAACCTAATGTCGTCCGCTGATCACTTCCTACACTACGCACACACCTACTCCACTTCACCCAATACATTGATCATAACCACCAACAGTCATGACTGTTTCCCAACATCGCCCATCCATGACTGTTCTCTCTGTTACGCATAACCAACCCTAAAACCAATCAAGCTCTACCGACAACCCTTGCACACATCCATTCCCCATCATGACCAGCCATAACAAGTGGCCACAACAACGACACTCTCGCACAACCAAGATTATCACATGCTTTAGCAGCTATAGCCCCTATTACACATAGTAGTTGTGATTAACGCCACATTGACCCACTGCCCACAAATGGTCCAAACTATAACCCAATGACGCATGCACAATCAGCACATTCACATAATCATACACAAACCAAGCTCACTTCACTACAAGCTTACTACTGACATGCCAACTTTTACTCAACACAAACTCCAGATAGCAACTCCAGTTGCGACCCCCATTGATCGAGTAGAATACAGTGATAGCACACAACTACCCTTACTACAACTTACAATAATCCCCATTACCATGATTAGCCATCAACACTACTACTCCACTATCTAGTCCGCACATCTATGAGTCCATGAATCTTACAACGGCCTAACTGCTTCATGCCCACTCACCAAATTGTGATAACCAGGCATCTAATCGCTACGACACTAGCACTAAACAACTCAAACACAACTGCCCAATAGCCCAATTGTAGACCAAATCCTTGATTCCAGGGTTTTTTCTAAAGGAATTTATATATAAATAAAATATAGAGAAGGAGTATAATAGGTGGCTATAGATCTTAGATACTTTGATGCTGTACGGAGTGAAATGAATATGATTCTATAACTCTAGATAAGTCAAACTTAAGTGTAAAGTGATGACATATAAAAGTAGTAGTAAAGTTAAAAACTCGATTAGAAAGTAGTTTGATGGAAGAAGCTTGATACGTACTACAATAAAAGTAATCAGAAGTTTGGTCAGATGGTAGATTGGTACTGAATATTATATCACCTAATGTCATAGATTAGGTTAGAAAGTCGCCTGCTAATAAACTCTAAGAACTTATCAGAGTCAAAACTTATATCAGAAACCTCTTAGGCAACAACCTACGCTAAAATACTGGGTTAGAACCTTAGTCGGAACTTACAATATGTAACTACTACTTAATATATGGCTGAGGAAACTTATCTAACTCAAATGAAGAACAAGCCTAAATGTCAAAATTAACTCTTATTTTATATATTATATGGAAATTGAAGAGGTTACATTAAATAATTAGGGATAATAGAGGAAGACTGGAGCGACGAGTGAAGATAACGAGCATCAATACTCGGGTAAGTGTAATCAATACTTCATGACATTATAAAGTATTATTTAAAAATACTTGGAGGTTTTGGTATGCTTTTGGCTCATGGTTGTAATTTAGTTGTTCATACGTGTGATACGCATGTACTTATATATTATCCTACTACTATGGGAGTTGAGCTCTATGTTGTGTTTTTTTTGCGAATATTGTTTTGTTTGGATTGCTTGAAATTGTTAATCCCTCCAAAATAAACTAATACGAACTCAATTTAACTTTTAACTCGACATGCATCGTAACCCACTAAGGGAAAAGACTATTATTATTAGGCCAAACATAGATCCTTCGATGAGGATAACTAAAATAGTCCTTTCTCTACCCTTAGTTGAACTGAATGATAGGAGAAGAAGTCGCCATAAGGGTAAGGACAATGTTTCGAAGGTAATCTCAGGTGAAGGGTGTTTTCCATTGCATTGCACAAGCCTTGGTTTAGCTTTAAATCATAAATGTATGATGTCAAACTCTTCAACTTAGATTAACATGGGCATAATTTCTCTAATCTCACGATGAACCAAGTAACAACATGTGATAGCATTTGATTGTGCATATATTGCATCTAACTAACTTGATTAAAAACCCCAATTGTTTTGTACTAAATGCTTACTCTTGTCTCCGTCCACTTACTAAGCAAATTATCGCCGATTCCCTATAGTTTGTTTTATAGGTCCTAAGTGGACTTACAAGCACACCACCCAATTCTAGAAGATTAGAAATCGGGGTCGAAGAGTGATGATAAAAAAGAATTGGCTAAACTTTTATTTTGATTGTCAACTTTACTAACTTTTACGAAAACTATTAAGGTCTCCTCAGATGAACCTCTAGTTTTCTACTACTGATGTTTATATTAAGTATCATAAACCTATGGACTTCCAAAAATTCTCTTCGTAGACATTTTATCCTTTTATGAAATCATAATCTTGTAAATACTTGTGGATTTCGAAACATATGGCCCTCTAGTTTTCTACTGCTGATATGTATACTAAGTATCATAAACTTATGGACTTTTAAAAATTCTCATCTTGGACATGCTATCTTTTTATGAAATCATAATCTTGTAAATATTTGTGGATTTTGAAACATTTTGCCACATATCGTATATGAAACTAAATTCTTTTTTTAAAGATTTAGCTATGGATTCGTTTCTCATAAATAATTTGAAAGGTTATGCCACAGGTTTATAATAAATAGATACCGAATTGAATACTTTCAAGCTGTTGAGTCGGGTTCGCCTTGTATGAACTAAGTCTATAATAGTAATTATGAGGTCAACTTCTATTTTAGGATGATTCGTACGGCAAGACTGTTGTAACTCCACCTATTGAAGGTATGACAATGAAGACATCAATTCTTACTTTTAAGACCCAAGACTTGGTTCAAGAAATTGCAGTTGGAATAAAGGAAATTGAAGGCTTAAAGAAGTACACATCCTATGTACACACTTATGCTTGTGCACTTGGTGTATTTGTGCAACACATGCACTATAACATGGAAAACACCCATACATTTTTGCATTAGCGAGTTATACAACCATGGAACTCATCAATCATGATCATGCTAAAGAACATAAAGGCCTATGACTTATTATTTTCATCTATTACATTATTTATTAGCATTTTTCTATATCTATCCTTATATCCCTAACTATACTCTATTTAAAGGTTTGTAAACTCTATCACGATTGACACTTTTGAATATTGAATGCTTGTCATGAGATTTTTCTCAATCCCAATTTCTTCTCAATCTGCAATGTAGATTGTGGCAACAATCCCTTCATATTGTTCATCTGTGTCTTATTTCGAATGTATAATTCAAAAACCCTATTATTGTAATTTTGTTAGTCATATTGAATTATAATCCCGAATCAATTGTTTTCCCAATTTGTAAGTGATATCATTTCTAGAATTCAATCAAGCCCCAGTTCAACTATCTAATCAATGCGTAATATCTAGTTTAGTATTCATCCATATCTTTTAATCTTCAATTATTCTATGAGCAAAAAACACCAAAATTATTTCTTTTCATTGTTTTAAACCCTAAAATCCATCGAAGATCACAATTTTATCTAACTGCACATTATCGGTGGATGTCCTTGATTCATCATAGGATCTGAGTTGCATCAAATAACAAGCTAAAACTTCTTATAATTTTGCATTTTGGGTGTTTAAAGGAAAATAAAAAGGGATATGAATGTGAATAATATTGAAGATATGTACTATAATCAAATACAAACTGGTTTTGTAGTGGAATTAACAACCTTTATAACTCACGATTGGTAAAACTTCAATAACGTATTAAACATAAGGCAGTACTACTCATGATTTCTAAGTAACAGGTACACCACATATCACGAAATTGTTGATGAGTACACAAAAGAGGGAAAACACTTAATAGTCATAAGAGAAGCATCTCTCACATCATAATAGCTCATAACAGGATGAAAGAAATCTGGTAATGAAACTAAAAAGGGTTTTAAGATGCCCTAGTGATAAATTTCATAAATCAAATGAGGAAAATTATGGAGCTAAAAACGTGTAGCCGTTCAAATGACTAATCCTCCAGCTTTAAGACATTGAGTCACCGTCCGGACATGCACTTCCTGGCATCTGCATGGCAACGTCAAAGGGTTCGGCGTTCGGAGGGAGCTTCATGACCATTCAGGTAGTGTGCTTTTTTTAGCTGATCTCTCATTCCCTAATAACCATTTTAGCATAATAATGAGAAGATATATAAAAGCAAATATTCTATCAAGCATCGACACATCCATGGAATATTTAATAGATAATATCAAAATCATTACCAGAATTTCAAATATTTATCCAATTTCATGCTTAAAGTTTAATATTACTATTAAAAATAATATGTAGAGCTTATGTAGTGATTGTATCATCAGAGCATCTTTATCAATGAATTGCTTGGAAAATTCCTTAAGGTGTCATGTACGTACTTTAGAGAATTATTCCTCTTAAGGAGGGTTATTTAAACATTTTTTGATTTTTTGAAATATATTAATTTCTGCAAAAGCCAAACTTTAAAAAGGAAAAATTTAAGTGTAAGCATGATGCTTTCCAAAGCACCTCAACTCTTTTATATCATATTCGATGTGGAGGAATAGCTTGGAATCAAATGGATTGAAATACGATGAAATGGAATTGAATGAAATAAAATAAAATCAATTAAGATTGTAATCACAAACCTATATTTGAAAATATCTAAGAAATTTAGTGAAATGGAATAAAATGTATATATCTCAGTATTTGTTAAAAGATACGCGTAATAATTAGATATCATAATTAGATTGATAAGTAAATTTAATTAATAATAATTAATAAAGGGAGAACATAATAGTAATTTCACTTTCTTCCTCTTTGTAGCCAGAATCACAATTTCACTCTTTAAATGCACTTTCAAATATAAGGAGAATAAATAACACTCGAAATCTTAATTATCTTTTGATTTATTCCAACATACCAAAAATAACATTAAAAAAACCAAGACATGTACCCTTATCAAGGAAATTGACAAAGTGCTCTCATCCCAATATTATTTCATGCTTTTTTTGTGTGTTTTTTATTTTTTTAAAGAAATGTAAGTATGTTAACCGACGATGGATGGATGGAAATATCTCAATCGAACGGTGATCAACGAGGAAAGGCCAAATAGAAAAAGATTTGGAACAAAATGTTGGCTGGTAAATCACATTCCACTCCTAGATGAAAACTAACCAACCTCATCATTCTAGCACCTAATTCAAATAATTTTGTAGTGAAGAAAAAGGAAAAATATAACTTTGAGCAATGTTGATCTTAAATTATAAATGAAGAAATATCTCAAAAACAAGAGAAACGTTGTCCTTATATCCAATTGCATTGTTGTACTAATAGTCCGTAAAATTATATACTGCCAATCATAAATTAAGGGGAGGAAACAAAAAAAGAAAAATAGAGTGTAAAACAAGAGACATACAATTAATTTTTTTTTTTCCTAGTTATGGATAATGGAAACGAAAATTGAAAATAGCATAATTTCTTAATCATTTCAAATTTTTATTCGTCCTTATCTATCCGTACACAATGCGGATGGTCTATTACTCCCACTGAAATCTTTCTCGTCCAAACTACGGCCCGCATAAATGGGGAGCTAAGACTAAGATGAATGGAATTTCATCCTGTCGTGAATTTTGAATTCGACCCAAAATTGCTTAAGAAACTTTTCATTTTATCAATGGATTATTTTAAAATAGTTATTTAACAATTTCATTTTACTTTTTTGTAAGATATTTTATTGATTTATTACAAAAGTCAAAAATTCTTTTTCTCCCAAATAAAAATTAAGACTTAAAAAAAGAAAAAATTAAGTACAAGCACGATGCTTTGCAAAGCATCTCAACTCCTTTAAGCAACCCAAGATACCTACACTACATTTTGGCAAGGAAATTGATAAAGTGCTCTCATCTCAATATTATTTTTATTTTTATTTTTCATAACCAGGTGAGTGAAAAAAGTAAGTAGGATTGAGTGAAAAAATCATAAACTAATGATCAAATCGCAAACTATATTGAATCGAACCTAAAAATAAGTTATTTTCTTTTTAATGAGTTCTGTTTATGGTGCAATTTAATATATTCCAAACGGTTCGTAATTTGATTCAAGAACATAAACCGAATCGATTGGTTTAAATTGAACCAAACCGATTATTAAAAAAAGAAAAAAGAGAAAAGAAGAAAACCCCAGTGCTCGGTGCTCAGCCTTGGAATTCATGGATGCTGACCACTTCATATAATATAATGGGTTTTCAGTTTGTTTATTCACCAAACTTATCACTTAGTATATATATATATAAAGTAATAGAGTAAATAAAAGTGGTTAAAACCTTGATAAATAACAAAGCAACAGGTGGCTCCATATATATCCATCAATTAGCAACTCTCGGCACATTATCTATCTATTGATTATTTTGGTACTTTAATAGGGGAATGAATCATTTCAATCATGTAAGTATGTTAACCGACAAGGGATGGACGAAATATCACCTCACTACTTAATGCGGAAAGCCAAGAAGGAAATTGTCGTTTAATAATAATAATAAATAAATAAATTGGCAAACTTTAGTATATATACATTTTCCATTGTCCAGCTGTTTAGATTGAACTTCGGATGCTTATCCACTTACGAATTATAAATTTTATTCAAGCATGTGATTCAAATAATTTTTCAGAGAAAATAATAATAATAATTTTGAGTGTCTGACGGTCTCTGAATATTAATATTGATCTTAAATTATAAATGAGGAAATATCTCGAAAACAAAAGAAGCATTGTTCTTAGATCCAAATTGCATTGTGGATCGAGTAGCCGAACATAAATCACGGGGAAGAGGAAAAAGAAAAAATAGAGAGCGTAGAAAACAAGAGACAGAGTGAATCTTTTTTCCAAAGCCAACGCACAACGGAAAATCGCACATGAATTTTTTAACCATTTCAAATTTTTATTGGCTCTTATCTATCCATACACTATTACTGTAGTAAAGTCTTTCTCCTCTAAACTGCAACTCACATGGGCAAACTGCAATTCACATGGGCGTTGAGCTAAAATGAATGGGATTATATCCCGTACATGATGGTTAGCTAAAATGAATGGAATTTTATTCGGTGCATAAATTTTGAATTTGATCCAAAATGTGTGGTTGAGTTTTTCCAACTACAGCAAAATTTTGGCAAACAAATGAATATCCATTAAAGTGAAATCGAAAATCTAACAAACAAAAAAGGGGAGAAAAAGAAACCCCCTAATTGAGATCATAAGATACCTATTTATAGCGATTAGCTCAGAAAATATTTTTCATTGTGATCTATAGAAAGACTACCCACCGGAATGGTTCTACACAAAAAATCAATCTTATTCAACCAATTTGGGATGCTAATGTTAATTTCAGATTTCCTTAAATATTTTTAAGGAAAAGAAAAAGAAAAAAAAAAAAAACAGAAAATAAAGACGAAAATGTACCTTGATTCAAATTTCAGAGCTTGATAAATTACAATTTGTTTTTTTTTTTCTTTTTTTTTCACTCAACACGTCATAAAAATATTTGATGTAGAAACAGGTAAATATGCAAAAAAAAAACTAGTGCATTAATAACTTTTCCAAATAAAATTACTTAATCAAGGAAAAAAAGAAAAAGAAAAAGAAAGATATTTGCAGAGAAAGGAAAAGGATGGAGAAATCTTCAAGCAGAGAAGAACCCATCAGATGCAGCAACACCGAATTGACTTTTAGGCTCCAGAATCCACTTGAAAACCTTCAACCTGTCATGCCCACCAATCCTTTTCTTGAAACTTTCAGCCAAAGATGAGACATTTAACAACAGTCTAACCTCTCCTTCATCATGATGATGCTGCTTTCTTACAGTCGGGTTCTTGATCCTCTTTTCATACTCTTCTGCCACCAGAATAGCAATATCTGCCATGTTTGATGTTCCTGCCTTTTTCTTCTTCTTGTGATTGGATAATTTCTTAATTATCTGAATTTGGTTGTATGAGACTTTTATGGAGGAGAATTTATGAGCATGTGGGTATAAATAGGGATGGATTTTGGACGTAAGCATGCGTGTGTTATCCAAGAGATGGATAAGCCTTGGACGACAAGAGAAGGAAAAAAAATAAAAAATAAAAAATAAAAAAAGAAAGGCACGTTTATTTTTATATCATACCATTGTGTACAATGTTGGTTTCGTTACGGGTTCGGTGGTTTTTGGTGTTTTTAGAACATGAAAAGTGGTTTCCGAATTCTATGGACTCAGCCAAAGGAATTTAATATAGGTCTTACCTTTGGGAAAATATCAATAGTTTTTCCTTTCTTTTTTTTTCTTTCTATTATATCAATCTTCTTTAAGATGCATTTAATTTTCAGAACTTTTTAAAATGATTCAAAATGACAACTTGCCAATTTTTTATAAGCTTCATTATCATAAAGGCTAGCCAAGTAAGCAACTTAAATTAATACCTTAACGGCTGGTAAAAAAAAAAAAAGAAAGAAAATCCTTACCTTAATATTTTGAAAAGAAAAAATTAGTAAAATTCATGTGTCTAGTAATGACGGCCATGGACGGGACATGCTGCCCAAGATGTTGCAATAAAATTAATCAAAATCGTCATGTAAGGTTTTTGGACCAAAAGGTTAGCTAGCATCTTTATTTATCGCATTTTAAAATCATTTATGCGTAATTACAAATCCAACAGTAAATGATTTATATCATATGTATATCTATATCTATGTACTTATATATATACTAAGTAAATAATCTACTATTCAATTCCACACTTTTAACATATAATTTTTTTTCTCTCTCTCTCCAACATTATCTTTATTTGATATTTATATTATGTATTAATAAAGTTTTCAAAAATATCTTTTATTATGTATACATATTTCTCTTTATACTATAACTTATAATTCTCTCTCTACATTATTTAAACTATGTATTAACAAGTTTTATCTTTTCTTTTTATCAAACCTATTATCTATTATACATACATACATATATATATATATAACTAGTAAGCTATGAATTATCATTCATCTCCATATCATAGTATAACCATTACTCGATATCATAATTCACATATTGATATTAACTATCTCATTTTCTTTTGATCATATGAATACTTACATTATCTAAGGTAGAAACATTTTTCTATAATTATATTGTTTATCTAAATTGTTGACTTCTTTTTTTACACCGTATGTGTTTCTTGATGATATATATGTATCTTTTGAATTTGCAATTCTTATTGATAGAGATATATTTATTTGATTTTCATGTAAAATTAGACATATTTATTAAATTATTTCGTTTCATAATTTTTCAAATTCATATCTTCTTTGTTATCTTTTTCAACAATTAATATATTATTCAACAAAATGCATAAAATATGATTAGCATTTTTAATAGCTATATTTATGATGTACTTTTATAGTTGTATATTTCTTCTATTTTCCTTAAATTTTTTGAGATGCTTAAACATTATTCTACCTCATAAATCATTGGTTAGGTAAATACCTAAATAGAATAATTATCTTATGTTGTTACAATACTATGCACTATAATTAATTTTTACACATATATTGTGGCTATGTCGATACCTAATACTCTTTTTATTGAAAAAATACTTTAAAATTTTAGGGATTTTTTTTTTTTATAATTTGATAAGTTTAAAAAATATATATCTAGTTAGCTTTCCATTCATAACTAACCCTTCTTATCTCCTCCTTATCTAATTAAATAGTTTTTCTTTATTTTCTTCGTTCCAAACATAGTATTAGGATTGAAAAGGAAAACCAAACTTTTCACACCGCTTCCCTTTTGTTTTTAATCTTTTCCCCCTTAATGTGGCAAATGCAAGATCGAGTGGATTCACATTTGACAAGCAACTTACACTGGCTTGCCGTATGCCTATAAGTTAGGTATTTTGGTAAATATACAATCAGCACTGTAACCGATGATTATGCATAAGCCAACAGTTTAATTTGGTTTTGTCATCCAACGACAGCCTCAACAGAATCAAATAGCGGATTGATGATGCATTTAGATATTTTAAATGAATCCAATGCTTTCCTATCATATTTGATATAGAGCCAGTGCAAATTGTGATGGTCAACTAGCACACCATACTTTAAATTAACCATGTGACATGATGTTGTGAATTATCATGGCGCGTATGAACAAATTTTATTTGTAGTAAATTCGATTAAAGTATTCTTTAGAACACGTCATGCCATGTAAGTTTTAACCTTTTTATTGAAGAAGTTAGAAAAGATTTACATTTATTAATACAAAATTACACCTAAATTGAGTTGTAATATTAAAAATGTGAAGCCAAAACTAGAAAGAAGTTGGTATTAGTCTTGCAATACTAAGGAATAAAAACTTCCTTTGGCAAAAATCTATATATACCACACGATATATATATGATCTAAAAGTATTAACATTAAAATACTAAATGCCACAGAATGGTAAGTAATTTTTCCTCATTACATTGAAGTAGTTTAAATTTTTAATATTGCATTACGTTATTCAATTATATTTTTCATTAATTTCTTTTTTCTGTAATAGTGTTTTTTATTATTTCCATGAACCACCGTAGACCAGCTGGATCCGCGGTTCACATGTTCCAAGCGACTCATACCTAATTCTAAACCTACATATTAAATAAAATCACTAAAAAGTAATTTTAAATTTTATCAATAGTCATAGTATATGACAATATGTTAAGTTAAATGTATTTCTTGGTATGTTTACTTATGTTTTCATTTCCTATGCATTTCGACATTTTAGCTCACATGTATTCGACCTTTTTGTATGATATCATTGAAGAAAGTTTACTTATATATATATATATATTCCCTAAGATGACAAAACAAAAATGCTTAAATTATGACAGTGATGGAAGAACAGGAATATTAGATCTCCATTCCCAAGTGAAAACTACGTGTTAGTAAGTCTGTTGCTTTTAAAGAACGATCGGGTAATTCACTCAAAATGTCAAAGTCAAGAGGACTTAAATTATTGGCTAAATTTTCAAGCAAAAACTAACCACCCAAATCATTTTATTTAATTTATGACTTTGATTTCCATTTAAGGATTTTCGATATCATAACAATCTGCCTGGCATTAGTTGCCCATTTATTAACATGTTTAGGTTTAGATCATGGATATAAGCCTCTTTACAAATCTATTTAATAAGTAGATCACATAAACATACCCAATTAGATACACGAACTTGCTTAAGATTATGAATTATAATGTTCATAGTTAAGGCTATAAATACATCAAATTGTTTGAGCTCGACTAAACTTAAGCTCAATTAATAAACGAGCTAAGCTTGTTTACTAAAGATGAAGTCCGTGCTCAAGATGAAACTTGTTTATTTAAACGAGTCGAACTCGAGCTCTAGTTCAAACTTGCAAGCCAACTCATTTAGGCTCGTGAGCAAGCTTAGATAGTACATATATTTTATATTACATATTATTAAAATCCAACGATTAATATCTACATAATATATATAAAGATTTAATACATTATAAGATAATGCATAATATATAATTTAATCCTTATTCACTATTTGTTAATTTATTTCTTTATTTTGTATACTAACATTTGTGAGTAATCTCGAGATTAGCATGCTTTATACTTGATTCAATTTGAGCTTAATTAGTAAACAAGTCGAATTTGAAATCAAGACAAAGCTCGTTTATGTAAACAAGCTGAGCTAAGCCTCAGTTCCAAACTCGATAAAAAGCTCAACTTGAGATTGAGCTCAATAATTTTCGAATAAGCCTAGACCGATCCTATAAAAACTCGACTCGACTTATTTATAACCCTATTTATAATAATATTTTACACTCTACTATCTACTTGTTGGTTTCTTCTTACCCATCTCTCTCTCTCTTTTCTAATCAACTACTGTCGCTCCTTATCATTGTTACCATTGTTGTCATTCCCTCTTTCCCTATTGTCATGTCTACTTTAACTTTGTTTTTGGTAAGACTAGCACTCTCTACTTTTGATATCCTTCAAAACTATATATATTAACATTGACAAAAGCATAATAATAATGTATAAGGAAGTAATTTTAAGTTTTACTTCTATATACAAATCTACTTTTGAACCATTTCTCATTGGACTCCAACTTTACTAATAAAACCACTTAATATTGTTGATAACGACATAATTAGATATATGAATAAATTTTTGTTTAAATTAGCCATATAGTACTCAAAATCTAAATCTTTGAATTGTTATGTTTTTGTCTAAGTTGTTCATAAATTTAGTTTAGAAAGAGAAAGTTGTCTTTATTTACAAGTTTTTGGCAAATTAATAACATTGAGACCATATTTTTTGAATAGAGACTTAACAATTATAATATATTTACAAGAAAAATACATCATTAGTTCTCAACTTTTACCTAACTTTCTATTTGAGACTAGATATGAATCAAGTCCGAGGTCTCATCACCCAAAGCTAAGCTGAGGGACTATAAGGCCTTACTCATAAGCTCCTGGCTTAGGAACCTATGTGGGATGAGGATTCTTACATCGACTAAAGCCTACTACATTTTAGTAAAGCAAAGTTTAGAATAGTAATTAAGGTAAGGACACTTCACAACACAACCTTCGGCAAGTCATAAGACCTAGGGAAGTCGGATCACTCGACCTCAATGTTGCCCACCTTAATGCCAAGCTAACCAGAGTCTAAGCTAAGCGATCCATTAATCCAACTTGGCCTTAGTCAAGTCGGCTGATCTGACCTCCATACTACTTAATCCGTAACTGACTTGAGCATCATGCTATCGAGCTTCTTGAGGAACTGAACTTCCATTTTCGCCAGAGATTGACTTGATTTATCCTTTCCATAACTTCCATTAAAGTGATTATTCCAAGACGACATGTGTCCCTAGGTATATGATCTTAGGACGACTCTCTAACATATTCCTTATCTTATTTGTCTATTTTACCCTTTTAAGATGTATACTAAGCATTCCTTCTTCTACTATTCTTATGGTTTGCCCCTTTTTTTCTTTTCCTTTCCCCCGTATGCCCTAATGGCTGGGTATAAAAGGGCCATGTATTGTACATTAGCCACATCTTTGGCATTTCGATTAAAAACAGTCATAGTTTGAGAGTAATTTTGTCTTTCTCATTCTTATCTACTCCTTTAACAAGAGTGGTGGCGAGTACCCCTTTTTATTCGCTCTTGCATCATATCAAGTGATTGTTAGGCCATATAGATTAGCTAGTATGTCACATCCAATCAAGTACATGCAGATTTGCTAGCCTCTCTTTGCTTGTTCCGTTTTCTCTTGGAGCGCCTTGTACATCTTCACCTTGAGTCATATCAAAACCTAAATCTTCTGTTTTTCCTTCTATTTAAGTCCTCAATGTTTTCAAAATCTTTCAAAATTATGGCTTCTATTAAATAGATTAAAATTTCTATCCATCTTAAACATGGATTAGCTTCCACTTGGCCTTGGACTTGCTTGCCAAAATGCCTACATACATACAATTTTTTTTTTCAGCCCCTTTCCCTACTTTTAATTATTTTTATGTATGTTTTATCATTTATATATATATATATATATATTATCAATAATTCTATTGAATATCATTTTTTATTATAATATATGAACAAATATATTTTAATATTATAATTTTGTTAAATTAATTATTGTTGACCATTTTGAAGTTGATAAATGTCATGGATGGTTGAAGTACTTAAAATAAATTTGATTGGAGTCCTATTTTTGTAAAAATTTAAAAATGTTGGTGTTAATAGTCAATTTTCGTCCACCTATCTTACCAGTCCACTCGGTTGCCGACATGACAAAAAATCTATATTTTTGGCACCTTGCCAAGAAATTAACTCTCAACCTTACGCAGAGTAATACATCTATTCCTAATTTGAATTTAAGTTTATGGCATGAATAGTTATCACAAGCACAGTTATATTACATAATTATCTACTCTTCCTACATTTCAGGGAAGATATCTAATCAAGAAACTTCTACGTGTTTCAACAGTTATTTCGATAACTGCTCCTTCAAACACGGTAATCTCCTATAAATACGGGAAAGAAACTTTGTAAGGGTTATCTGATAACTCTTAACCTCTTTATTTTACTCTTCTCATTCCTGTTTACTGACTTAAGTATTGAAATAACATCACTAGATTGGCTCTGGTACCAAGTATTTTTCTTATCTTTGCAAGATATTTTCAACTCCCAAAATTCACCAACAACAGTTAGAGACTTAAATAAAAGGGGAAAAAAAGTCAATGACATAAATAAAAAAAGTAAGTAAATATTTAGGACAAAAAATATGCTTTTTTTGTACTTAATTATATTGAAATTTTATTAATCATATAAATATATTAAACTTGAATAAACAAACAAGTTTATTAAACAAGTTGAGTTATGAATTTAAAATTTCAAACGCGCTAAATAAATATTAGATTCCAAACTCGAACCAATTAAGAATTGTAGATGTAGGACTTTAGCTAGAGTAGTTACTAGGATATCGCTTAAGTCTCATGTTGCTTGTAACTTAATAGAAATGATATGGTGATGACACTTAGTGGATAACTTAGAGAGATTGACAAATAGGATGAGTAGGCAATCTCAAAGTCTTAAATGTATAAGAGACAAACGAGGGAATTTAACGAACCTTAGATATTGACCTTGCAACTTAAGCAATTGTGGTAATTCTTTGCTTGAAGTGTTTGTTTGATCTTATAGGGTAAAAGTTTTATAATGGAACATAGTTTCTTTAATCTCTAAAATTGTCCCTAATGAAGAGGAATGCTTGAATATTTATAAGCTTTAGGACTTGATGACACTTGTCGGATCACCAAGGCAATCAAGAAATGGGAAGGATTCTATTCAATTTAGAGTTATTTTGATGAACTTACTATCGCTTACGAACAGTAACTTTCTTTATGGATGTATGCACCTACTTGATAAAGGTTTGAGGCAACGATCTAATGATCTCTGCTCTAAGTCCAGTAAGCCATTTCTCTCTAAGTCATCCCAATTATAGACTAGATTATCTAGACCTTATCACTTAGTATAAGGAGTTAAATACAAATGAATAGTGAGCTTAGCCAAATATTCTTGTAAAGTAAATTTTGCCTTCTAGAAGAATCAAATACAAACATAATGCATTAATAGAAATTACAAGCCCTAATTATAGTTGGTTTAAGGAACGTTAATATGTATGATTTTTTAGATTTAGGTCTATTTTGATTGCTTCTACATAATAAATTTTTCATAGTTCAATTTATGTTATTATAAATAGGTATATGAACATATAAGGTCAAGTATGAAAAAATACGAGTACATGACTTTAGGTTCTTCAAAATTTGAACTTTTTTTTTTCCCTTTTCCATTTTCATAGGAATTAGCGAGAGGGAATGCTTAAATTCTATAGGTTCATTTATTGTTATCCATAAATCTGCATAAAGGTATAAATGAATCAAATAAAAACAAGTGACAATTAACTCACACTTGAGCTTAAATCA
Organism: Lumnitzera littorea; assembly: GCA_024138015.1. Classification (NCBI taxonomy): domain Eukaryota; kingdom Viridiplantae; phylum Streptophyta; class Magnoliopsida; order Myrtales; family Combretaceae; genus Lumnitzera; species Lumnitzera littorea. Next base: position 102,876,102 of record JAMXBB010000009.1, on the reverse strand, counting down.
AATACTCAAAGCTTAAAGCTTAATCAAGTTCTTGACATCTACTTCCCATTTGCTGAAACTCATTTTGAATCATTCATGTAGAGAAGGAAAACTTGCATTTCTTTAAATTAAGGTTAACTTAACTAAATACAATTGAAACTTGATTAAGCTTTATATAAAATTAAATTTAACTCTAACTCAATTACAATTATGACCTTATCTGGAACTTAACTATTTTGGGTCGTTTGGTATATAAAAAAGAATTCAAAATGGAACTACAATTCCAAATACCATTTCAAGATTGTCAAAGTTACAATTTTATCTAAAATTGTTAAAGGATTTATAAAATCAAAATGTAAAATTAGAACATAGAACATAATTCTTTATAATATATATAAAATAACTTTCAAAAACAGCATATAAACTTATAATAGTCATAAAAAATTAAAATAAATAATGGAAACAAAGAAATGGAGAAACTAAGTTATGTTCCTTCAATGATCTAACATGTATGGAAGAACGGTAAGTAGACTCTGCACCAATTTTTTTCCTAATATTTTGATTGAAAAATGTTGTGAATTAAAAATAACCAAACCTTTAAACTTATATTGAAATATGGATGATGTAAAGTTATGTAAATAAATTTCTTGTAAATTTTGTAACTAGAATTGGAACTTGACTTAAGGTTACAAACGTCGAATGGGGGGTTAGAAGAGGGGAGAAAGAGGAAACAAAATTAGAGTACCTTAATAAATGATAAATTTATAAAAGTCTAGTTGTATTTTTTTATTTTTCAACCTATTAAGCTCAAATAAATTGGTAAATTAGTTGAAAAAGTAAGTTTCTATCAAATTTAACATATAGACTTGTAATTATACTAGAGTTTACCGAAAGCAATTTATATCTAATTTAACAAAAAAAAAGCCCCTTCAAATTATAAGCTTAAAAAGTTATATAAGTAAAATTGCGATTTTGATAACTATGCCAATTTTATGAGGAATCTAATTCAATCTTTAATAAGGTGATATCAATCTATTCCACTTTATTGGTAGAAATTTACAAAAGTCAGCTGTTAATATATAACGTATATTTATTTCTTCTATAAATTAAAGCAATTTTGATAAGTACCTCTATAATATATGACTGAAATCAATGATTCCATCGAAGTTTCCAAATATAGGAATGAATTTGTCATCCTAGTCTTATTTTTGTTCCATCTCATTTTGTTTTACACTATTCTTATATATCAAATATAACATTAGCTTGCGTTGTTTATAGCATGTTTGGTTGATGGAGCATAATAAGGTAGGAATGGAGTTGTAATTCTTCTTAAATGAAATAGATAAGTAATAGTTATTTCTTATATTTTAAAGTAACTTGAATATATATGAAAATATTCTATTAAAAAAAAATTAAAGAATAGCTATTCCATCGATCCAATAAAAGAATTATAGTTCCTCTCTTTTCAATGATAATAATTTTATTGAATAGCTATTCCACTAATTGAATATAAGAATAAGTAAATAGAAAAGAAATAATTATTTTATTTCATTCTTATAAAGACCATCAAAACGTACAATAAATGTTTAAGATAAACTCAATGTAAATATATACACAAAATGAAGTAGTAAATCGGATAAACTCAGTTTATTTATATAGTTTATGCCAAGCATTCAATAAAAATAAATGTGAAATTAAATTCCACGGAATGAACTAAACATGTCCTTTATCAACTATAATTTTCTTATGTAAAATATTGCAATTTTCTTTTGGGATAATAACACTGCCTAAAAAGATACTTGCTAAACTAAATTTGATAATAAAAAGTACACATATGTAATTATCCAGGACAATCTCGTCATTGTGCACCACGCGGAACGAGACGGGAAATCCAACTGCTGGACGGTGGCCGCCCACGATTTTACCTTAGGGTTAGGGTGGTGTCGTGGGATGATTTTAGGGGCAATACTGTAATTCCATTAACTACAAAATTACTGGGGCTTTTTGGAATAAAACCATCAAACGTTGAACGGAAAAAGCGAAACTAGGACGACTTTATTGATGTTGATCGAAATGCAGTGCTCTGCCACGTCGCAACTATGTACTGGTACAGAGGATTTCATTGTCTATAAGAACACCATTTTTATTATTTTATTTTATTACATAGTTGATTATGTCAGCCCAATACGAAGCAATTCGTAAACGTAAAATATGTGGAAAAATTATATTCTTAAATTGATGATAGGTTATTTTGAGATATGATTTCAAACAGCTCTAGACCTAAGCGTTTTAGGTGAGGAGTCTTTTGCTCTTTCTCTCTTTCAATTAGGGCTTTTTATTCCCACATCATCACAATTAACCAAGATATCAAAGTAATCATGTTAAAACAAACTCTAACACTTTCGATAGCTATTTTTTACCTTTCAAGTGATCATACAATAGAATGAAAAACATCTGTCAGCACATAAGACGTTGCTCCATATGAAATATAGGTAGGTTACGTAATTTTTATGTTACTGAATTAAACAAAAAATTTTATCACAAGTTTGGTTAAATAAATTTGGTTGGTGATTGAATAAAAATTAGATTGATAAACTGAATAAAATATCCAAATTTTATTCCATATATAGGATGAGACAAAAATGAAATTCATTAAACAAAAACAAAAAATATTTTGTATTTTCAAAAATACTTGTCCATGCTATAATATTAAGTTAATTAATATTATTTTTATTAAATATTATAAAAAATTATTTATTTTATAATAAAAATAATTAATTTTTTAATATAAAGTTTGTATCCAGTATTGTGTAAACTAAATACAGTACAATAAGTTTATATTATCTAGTTCTCTTTATAGTTATCATATCATGTTCTTTTTGTCCAATTTAGTTTTTACAACTAAACATTGCCTTAAATACAGATAAAACACTTAAATAGGGAATAAAAATAATAGATACACAACAAGAAAAGTAATGTTAATATAGGATAATATTATAGTTTTAGTATAATGTTGTTAGATTTTAATAATATAATACATTATACACAAAATATTCATCGACCAATATGTAATAATTTTATTCTATACTTGAATGCAATATCATCGTCTATTGATATCATTTGAACTAACAAACAATACAACCACGATGCAGTGCTAAAAGAATAAATGTATCTAAATCCCTGAAAATAAAAGTGTAGAAGAAAATTATATGAAACTCATTAAGATATAATTATTATTTAAATAGAAATTGTATTAACCGATTGAATTCTTGAAAACATCTAAATTATATGCCAAGTATATAAATATAATTTTTCAGCAAAAAATGTAAATCATAGATCATATAATGCAAATTAAGATAAGAATTAAGAATAAATACATTATAAGGTTGAAAAGATAATAATGAAACGAGATTCAGTAGATCAAAGATATAATCAAGTGCACTATTTAAAAAAAATTAAAAATATAGGTGCTCTATATATGCTTTATGTAATTTGAAATATCTTTTATATTTGTTTAAAAGAAATCCTAATGTATTACCCCTTATTAAAGTCTCCTCTTTATTAGTTTATTTTCATCAACATTTCCTCAAAGATATAATAATGAAAAGAGATTCAATAGATCAAAGATATAATCAAGTGCACTATTTAAAAAAAATTGAAAATATAGGTGCTCTATATATGCATTATGTAATTTGAAATATCTTTTATATTTTTTTAAAAGAAATCCTAATGTATTACCCTTTATTAAAGTTTCCTCTTTATTAGTTTATCTTCATCAATATTTCCTCAAAGATATAATAATGAAAAGAGATTCAATATATCAAAGATATAATCAAGTGCACTATTTTAAAAAAATTAAAAATATAGGTGCTCTATATATGCTTTATGTAATTTGAAATATCTTTTATATTTTTTTAAAAGAAATCCTAATGTATTACTCTTTATTAAAGTTTCCTCTTTATTAGTTTATCTTCATCAATATTTCCTCAAAATTATTTTATTTCCCTCCCCGACCAACCCCACCCTCCCCCCTCCCCCCTCCCCCTATAGATCTTTATCAAAGAAAAGTAAGATGAAAGCCACAAACCTTCATCTATAGCAAAGCCATATTGTCTCAACTAATTAAAAGGAACACTAATAATAATAATAATAAATGGAAAAAAACTCCCTCATAGATATTATGTGTAAACCCTGCAATCAGCTACTTGGGGTTCGATTCATAAAATTTATGACGATCGAGCAAATTATCTGATTCAGTTGAAATTTTATGATAAAATTAGGAATATTAATAAAAATGACCAAGTGAGTTTGGATTTAGGAAAATAAATCATTGAATAATATAATATTGAATTATATATATATTATTTGTTATTTATCAGAAACGCATAAAACGAGTTCCGATAACTAACAAATCAATAAAAATAAATTATATGCAAGCTAAAAATCATGAAATAACATAAATAATATTTAGGAATATTTATTTGTACCATATGTGAATTTACATGTAGGTAGAAATATATGAAATTACTTAAAATGCCCGAAATATACTAAAATAATACTAAATAATTAAACAAAGTTCATAAATGATTAAAGAAAAATTATAAAAATGAGGAAATGTCCAAAAAGTAGTCATGGCAGCTTGGAAATGGAAAAAAAAATTAACCAATCAAAATTAAACAAATAAAGAGTAGAAAAAGATAAAATAAAGCCAATGTCAACTCAAATTAATGAGAAAAAAATTCTATGCAGCTCTATAAATATCCAAATTAAATCACAAGCTCATTTGGTTAGTTGAAGTGTGAAAATAATTGAAAGTACAAAAAAAAATTATTATTGTTTTTTCTAAAAATATTTCAAAAATATTATGCAATTAGAACCTTAAAGAGAAACCAATACCCAATGACAATCTGAGAGTTGACGGCCATCGCCACCATACAGTAGTGGCAACGCCAAGACCAAACAACAAATCTATGGTGGCCAACGGTAGCCGGAACTACGAATTTTGATGAGTTCAATCTTTTTTCTGATTTTATTTATTTTATTAAAAATATTAAATATGTTTAGAAAAATTATGAAATTTGTTATTCTAAGGTTTTTAACTATGCAAATTTAAGGAATGAATTTACTTTGATAAATTTATATCTAGAAATATACTATCCTTAAGAAACCGTGTAAAACCCAACATATTTTGATTTAGAAATAAATTACCTTAGGAGTGTAGTTCTAAGCTAAAAAATTTTGTATAAACTATTTAGATAATGTAGAATATTTCTATGAAGCCCTCTTTCATAAATAAATTTTTAAAATTTTTAGATGATTTTTAGATTTTAAAATGATGCATAAAATATGTAATTTTGAGCTAATTAGGTAATTAAAGAAATAATTATTGATTTAGTGCATAATTATATGTTTTAGGATATTAAAATCTGATATAGCATGATATTTGTGGTAATTAGGGTTTTAAATGTAATTATTAGGTGTATTATATAGTATATATATAACAGGTAAAATAGTATATTTTATGTTAATTTTGTAATTAATGAGATGTTTGTTGATGTTGGGAGATAATACTCGAAGTGATAAGAATACCAGATGTATATATTATGTACATATTAGATGATAATGTATAATATGTAAGTATAAGAAATTAATGAATAGGAAAATACTAAGTTAAAATTGATATTATAATAATAATAGAAATATGTAATAAATCTAATAAGAGACTTAAATTTAGGTGTATTACTTAGGAAATATAGTACGATGAAACCTTGCAACATTATTATAATGTTTGAACCCTAGTGCCTGGGGAGTGAAGAAATACATCCGAAGAATAAATATATCTTAAAAGTCTGAGCTTTTTAACACGTAGTGGTTTTAAAAAAAAAATTAATTGAGTTTTTTTTTTAAATATTTAGTTAGTTAGAGTTTTCTTTAATTCGAAAAAATTAGATTTCTTAAGTTTTTTTTTTAAACAAAATAATAAATTGATAAATAAAAATAAATCTAGCTCGATTTTTGAAATAAAAATAACCACCTACTAAATATTTTATAAAAAGTAAACTACGGCTAATTTGATTCCGACTAATGGGTACATAGGTGTCTTCAGGACAACCGTCTAAAAAATAAATTTTTTTTCCTTTTTCTTAGAAACTCATAATAAAAGAAAATAATAAAAAATTACTTTATTTATCTTTTGCTTATTTAGATATATTTTAGTGTTTTTATAAAATTATAAAATAAAAGTCCGTCAATTTTTCTTTAGTTTTTTACATGATGACTTAATCTTAATAAGTTAACTCCTAAACTCGGTTTTTCTAGTTTAATTTTCTAAAAAAATCCTTTTCTTATAAAATCCGTAAATTAGTGACCAAATTAGGGTTTTCTCGCCTAAAAACCCTAATTTCAGTTTTTACCAGTTAAAGTAGTTGGCAACTTTAATTTTTAAATTTTTTTTAAGAAAAGTATTTCTTTAGTTTAATGTTGAGTAATTTATATTAAACTTGATATAGATTATATTAAGGAAATCGAAATAAGGATTAACACACAAACCTAAGTTTGGTCGTAAGTTATTACATTAAATGGAAACTCCTTAACCCGGATTAAAGCATGTGTAATTTATCTAATCTCAAGACAGATTGAATAACATCGTGCGATGGTATTTATTTGTACATGCATAGTATCTAACTAATTTAGTTAATAACCGTATTTGTGATTAATGTATAGTTTTGAGGCTCCGTCCCAACTTACTAAGTCATTAATTGCTCGCATCCTTATAGATATTGTTGCAAGTACTAGTTAGAAAGCAACCTATATTCACCTTAAAACTAGTAACTGTAGGATCTTTGGGAGTGAGAAAATACATCTGAAGAACATATATATCTTAAAGGTCTTAACTTTTATTTTCAAATCTTTCATTTTCAAAGAATGTATTATTTGGAAAATATAGTACAATGAAACCTTGCAAACATTATTGTAATATTTTAACCCTAGTGCTTATGAAGTGAGGAAATACATCTAAAGAACAGATATATCTTAAAGATCTTAGTTTTTATTTTCGAATTTTTCATTTTCAAAGAATGTATTACTTAGAAAATATAGTATAATGAAACTTTGCAAACATTATTATAATATTTGAACCCTATGTACATATGTATTTTCATACTTTTTTAGGTAAATAACTTATTTAATTTATGAACTATTTATTTCGAAACGAATTAATTGTGAATGTTTTGTATAAATTAAATTTAAAATAATGGCTATATGGTCAGCTTTCATCTTAGAGTAGTTTGTATAGCGGGATTATTATGACTCTACTATTTTGGGGCATGACATTATATATGTAGAAATAGATTCTTTATTTGCCGAAAGAAAAGACCATATTATTAGCTAACTTGTAAAAGTTGTACACGCACGATACTTGTGCAGAAAATAAGTATAGCATTATAATAACATTTGGAACATAATATTTATACATGATCAATGATTTAAAAAATAAAAAGAAAATTAATACACAAACGATATGAAAACCACATGGAATAAACCATATGTGAAAAATGTTCAATACCTTATATTAACCAAACAATCTAATTGATCCTTCTCAATAGACAAAATTAGTTATTTATCAAGCTTACTTTTCAATGAAATGACATTCCAACAAAGTGAAAGAAGATCTATTGGAGAATAGGTATAATTTGATTTAAAGAATAATGCTATTCAATAACTATAGATTAACATATCTCAACTCTCCAACTTAATTTTTTCTATCCTTATGAAAATTATTGAGAAAATGAGAAAATGGTAGGCATGATTCAACCTTAGTTGCTTAAACTAGAAAAAAGAAAAATTACCCTAAATGGCTTCCCTACAATGACAAAACCTAGAATATTTTTTCCTATTTATTACAATTATTTTTCTATTTTCTATTAAAAGTGGTCGAATATTCTATAATCCAAATAATAATTTTTTTTTGAAAGAAATGGATCATAAGAAAAATAAATTAATCTATCAAAAGTGACAACTAAACCATACATAATTCAAAGTTCTCAATTACACGGCATAACCTATATTTGCCTCTAGAAACAATCTCTCTTCATTCCTACAACAAATAATATTAATTTTTTTAGGTAAAAAACAAATAACACTGATATATTACGCAAAACTCCAATCTCCAATCTTCATAAGAAGACAACATAGCACCTGTTTCTAAACATAAATAGCTAATTTCGGTACTGCTTTTACTGGTATTTTCTTCTTCTTCATATATCTCTATCCTTATCTTCAAGATTACTTAGATCAACATAATAACATAGAACCAAAATACGAAATTAGAAGTGCTCCTTCAGCTCCATCAATTTAAATCCTATTTTCGTTTTTTCTTCACACGCATAAATTGAGACACCTTTGGCACAACTGGAGACCATCCATGTCTTCAGCGTCAATTTTCAGTTTTTATAGCAGTCACTTAGATCATGTGTCCATAAATTTCAACTTAGTTCTCTTAAAAAGTGCCACCATGGAGAGTTTAAAGGGAAAAAAAAGAAATTTTCCATAAATTTCAGTTTTCGTTTGGATGAAATTAACGATAAAGATGACGAAGGAGATTAGAGTTAAAGTAGCAATTAGTTGAAAGTTAACTGCAGCTTGTTAAAGTAGGATGCAGAAGATGACATTAAAGGAGGAAAGAGGAAATGGGTAAAGAAATGACAGTTTATTAGATTGTAGCCGTTTCTGTTTATTAGCCAAACGTGGAAAGAAAAAAAAGTTGATTTTGTTACTCAAACGTGGATATGGAATTAAACTGAAATTGAAACGTGGCTGTGGAATAAAATCAAACAAAAGCCGAATCAAGCGAGGAGTCTACGTGTAAATATTATAAGTTTGAAAACTTTAGTTCGAGAAAGTGGAGTCCAATGATTTGTTATCGGTTTAATATTAATAGATAATAGATAACATTCATTTTATACTTGTACTACTTTCATAAATATCACTTTTATATTTAAATCACTAAAAATTTTCACATTTCACATGAATTTGATACTGACCATTCATCCTCATGTGTAATATTTTTCCCAAAATACATTATCAAACGTTCTTTTGCGTAAGTGTTTAATACTACAACTTAAAACATTGTTTTTTTATTATTGCCATTATTTTCTCTATAGTGTTCACATTTATAGTCTTGATAAATAGAGTACTAATACTTGTACTAATATCTTTTAGTAAACTTGAAAGAAAAAATATGTTGCATCTCCATATTCTATTTTGCTTGTTCAATATGGTTGTACTGATATATGTCATAGTACAGTTACGTTTCATTTATTATAGAAACTGTGATTGTATTTAATTCATACAAACTTGTGAGCATAAATTATATGTATCATATATGTTTTCGGAAAGATATGATTACGTTAATTTTAATCACATTAAATAATAATTTAAGTGTAAGTAATATATAGAATATATGTTTTTTTCCCTACCATTATTTGTCAGTTTGATTTGATTGAAGAGAGTGTCAAAAGTCGTAGAATAGCCTCCCATAAAGTGACACTTCGCATACAAAGAGAGACAACAAACCTTTACGGTACATTTTGGTATACGGATGATATCAAACGTTTAAAAAAATCGCAAACCATGAGTAAAAAAAATTTAGCTTTTTTTTTTTCTTTTCAAATCATTTGATTTAATTATATATAAATTATTCATGATTCAATTCGAAAAAATGAACCGAATTATTTTGAATTTAACTAAATCATACTATTTAGTTAAAAAAATCATTTATATAATTATTTTATACATTTTTATTTTTTCTTATCAATCTTTATAGATTTAATTAAATTGTTCATAACTTATACTTTTTTATCTTATTTTTGAATTAATTATTAAGATTAAGTTGAATGAGATTCATTTAAAATTTCACATTTAAAATTTTTTTTTATATTATCCTTTTTTTTATGTATTTTCAAATTAAAGATTTGACCTTAGTACTCTTTACATATCTTTCATATTTTTTCCAATCTTTTGTGTGTTTTTATTGTCTTATTTGCATCAATTTGGACTTGTAGCTTTGTTTCTCCATCTTCATTATTGTTCATTAGAATGAAGCTTCTTATCTAGTCTAATCAAGTTGGTTTTACTAAAATTTTATGTAACTTTTTACTAAATATTGTTATATATGATAAATAAATGAGAGATTAACCGAAAATATATCAAAGTTTAATAGAAAGAAAAATATGTTATTAAAAAATTAAAATGTTTACCGAAAATTCAATATAAACAATTCAATCCGTGAATAAAATCGGACCGAATTAGTTTTAAATAAACTTAAAAAATTTATGAACAGAACCACATAGTAAGATTTTATTTCAAAATAAAATCGAACCATTATATTATGTTTAGTTTGATAAGTAAAGGCGAGCAGTATCATACTAAACTAAACTAACTCATATTTAATTGCAACACATAAGGCCCAAACTAATTATTATATTAAAAAAAAAACCTAAGGCTTTTTTTTTTTTTTTTTACAAAACTAAATACCTAATAATCATTGCAAAGTTGGTTTCACACCTTTTATTTTATCTAATACTCGCAAATCACACACATTATTAGAAATATAATTACTAATTGATATATAAAATTGGAAAGAAATGTATTTACAAAATTTAACCAACTATTTCAATAGAGAGTCACTCATTCAACAAATAAAGAAAATTAAGCGGTCTTTACCATAAGTAGTTACTTTTAAATAGGATATGGAAACTCGTTTTGTGAAGATTTAAAAGTTTAAAGACTCAATTTCAAATATTGGAAAATTAAACACATAGTCACTATAGCTTGATGGCATTAGTATTGATCTACCAGTGGAGGGTTGATTTTTATTTCCTTCCTAAAAGTTGTAAAATGATGTAATTAGCCAAAAAGAAGAGACACATATAGAGCATGGAAATATTAGAATAGTACATTTACAATTTATCTATCTAAAATACAAATTACATTATATTAGCATAGAATAGTTAATGAAATCAAATTTTGTTAATTGTTCAATTCGACTGCATCTTCAAGTCATCAAACACAAAACGCACAAGGCACTTTATTTTTCTTTCCTTAAATGGATTAATTCACCCTGGAGTTGAAGGTACTTGAATCAGATTATGTTTGACTGGGTTACATTTGCTCAAAGTAGAAGCGATCTTCCTACGTATTTTCACATGTAGTTAATCAAACCGTATCTTTAGAGTACGGATTAAAAGTTTTATACACCAAGCCATCCATCCTTATACATTTCTTTTAAGTTATTACAAGTGAGAACAGTAATGTCCTATTTAATGAATTATTTAATTTGGAGTCCATATAAGATTTACGAGCATTTCGTACATAAATAAAATCAATTATGTTGGGAAGGGAGCGTGAGAACGGCTAGAATAAAAACAATAATGATATCTAAAGAAAATAAGGGGAAAGAGAATTGGGCGGTAATTTTAGGATAAGTATATAAAAAGTGTTTTATATTTGTGCTAAAAAATCAATTTCCATGTTGAGTTTAAGTCTTTTAAGTTAATAATTCAATAAGTCATTTATTGTTTTAAGTGAGTTATTAATGTGGGAAGCGAATAACCCTATTGTAGAAGCTACTTAATGATACCTTACTCGATTGAGTATGTTTGAAGTGCATTCAAGGGTTACAAAATAGATTTTGTTACAAATTTTTTAAAACCTATTTCCATGAGGTAGGATAAATATATGAGATTTTTATATCTTATATTTATCTTTGAACCTATAGTCTATAGTATAAAGCACAGGTTCCAAGTTACCTTATATTCATCTCATAAAAAATTATTAAATAAAAGTAATAAATAAATAATAAATTATAATATTATATGTTTAGCTAATAAATATTTTTGTAAAAGAAAAAAATAAAAGAGCCAAGACTATATAATTTAATAACCTAAAACGACTAAATTTAGTACTACCTCTCTCATTTTATGTTTTCGATTTTTTTTTCCCTTGATTCTTCCCCAATTTTCCCTCTAACTTAATGTTTTTCATTCTTTCTTGCATTTACTAAGTAATAAAATCACATAAACTTGAAACAAAGAGTAGAAAAAATTAATTTTTTTTTTAATTTCAAGGATTTTGTTATAAATTCCACTAATTTTGCACAAGAAGAACTTGCAATATTATATACAAGTCACTTTCTTGATGTCACATAAACTAGAATATATAGGAAGTAAAATTCATAGGTTTTACATGGTACCCTGATGGTATTATAGGGTACAAGTTCTAAGGTGATTCAAGGGTACTATAAGGTAAATTCAATCTCAAAATTAGAAAACCTATGTCTTATAAGGTAGCGTATCGGTAGTGTTTCATACATTTTCCATTGTATACTTGCTTACCCTAAATGATTGATATGTAAGTTTCACATTTCCTATATAAATAAGCTAGGAATCACCCAAATATAGCATGTGTTGAGTTTACCATTAAAGATAAAATCACATGGAGAGAAAGCAAGCAATTAGCCTATTCTTAACAAATCCTCACCTTAGCTTATATTACCAAAAGTACATCTCTCCTCGTCTATAAAGGCCTCTTCATGGACCTTTTATTATCTTCACATGAAATTAATGGTCTCAAAAAACTCCTTCATTGTGACTTGAACTAAAAGTACCAAAAGTACATCTCTCCTCATCTATAAATTCCCCTCCATGGGCCTTTTACCATCCTTACATGAAATCAAGGGTCTAAGAAAACTCCATCATTGTAAATTGCCTTTTACTTGCTTCATAGCCCTTGAGTGCCCATGAACACAAAGTAGGCTCAAATGACTCCATCTTACAATAGCACTAAATGCATATGCTATCTTCTAACAACAATCTCTAATGCAATTCAAAATATTTCTCCATTCTATCTCTAGCCACAAAACATTGATGTTAGTATTATCTATTATAGCCATTTATATACATTCAAGGTACTCTTAGTAAAGAAACAACATCCTCTATAGAGGATCTAACCACATTCTTAACCAGAAGAACAACTTACTTTATGCTTCAACTTTAATGAGACACTCTTTAGACTTGCATAAAAAAATAGCACCACCTTTCTCATATGTATAGCAATAAACTCAATAAAATCAACATTTTACCTAATAAATAACTTCCTGCTCTCAAGATAGTATAACCTATGATCAACAATTCATAAACAAATATTTAATGGATTTAATCCCTAACATTCCATCACCTACAAATGAGAACTATCAAATACTCACAAATGTGAATAATCAGATGGTCTCTTTAACCATACTTCTTCGAGAATCTAACAACTAATCAATTATGGGGATAGATTCACTAATTGGCATGCCATATTGACAATTTTCATTGAAAATGCCCGAATCGATATAAGGAAGCATCAACTTAGCATCTTCCATGAACAACCTATGCATATATTCCCAATATCACACTACTAAGAAGTTATAACATGGTATCCTACCAAGCCATTCTTTTGGCTAAACCCATCAAATTCTAGTCTACAACCTATATTTATGGCATCCCAACAAATTTCCTACACTCCTCTCCACCATGGTTTTCTAATGTTTGACCGCTCAAGTTTGCTTCTCCTATCATCTCGCAGGGTAAACCCAAATCTTCCTAAAGAAGTCATGAACGGTTAAAAAAAGATACCAATATCCATCAATGGAAGTAAATGAGGAGGACTCGATGCATCTATGTGGATGTAATCCCATGTCTTTATGTTTTCTGAGCTATTAAACTAAAGTTACCATTTTATGCTTTATTGAAATGCAAGGCTCATGAGCTTTAACTTACCAATTTTCTCATTAGAAAGTAAATCTTTGTTACTTGGCAATGACAAGCCTTTCTCATACATGCCTAAGCGGCACATGTTATAATTGTATTTGCATCTATGGTAGAAATTGTTACTATACCTAAAATTGCAAATGTTTACAAAAAAAAAAAAAAAGTATGAAATTCAATGGCTTTTATGAAAAAAGTGCATCTTAGAATACCCTCAAGCTGTTTGATGCAAGAACATTTAGAAACCATTAGGATCTAACACTAACTTATACAATGTTTCTATTAACTCTAACTCCTCATGTGAATAATGTTTTGACAATCTACCATGCATTTAAGTTCCTTCTATACTAATATCTACTACCTTGTAAGCCATACGATCATCAAACTAACATACTCATCTTCAAAATCATTACAGGTTGTCAATCATTCCTAATTGAGCCTCATATGGTATAAACAACATGAATTTAAAATCAACCTGTCAACATAAACAACATGAATTTAAAATCAACCTGTTAACCTAAAGCCTAACTTTATCTTTGGCCACCAATTGAAAATCTTCACTTTCTTTGTCCTTGATAACATTCATCGGTATTTGCAATATCACTTTTATCTTGATTTGTCTCTTTCTACATTTTGAAACAGTTGGCCTTTATGAATCCATTCAACTTATGGTATGTCTTGCTACCATATCTCAACTTAAAGCAGTATGTATTTAGCAAGCTGTTAACCTTAGATTAGTTTTTGCCTCTTGCAATCAGCCCTAGAGCCTTCTTACTAGATTTATTTCTTGACCCTAACTTATTATCAAGCTTATCTTTACTCACCAAAAGAGGTGCATAATCAAACATTAAATCATCACATAATAAAATCAATATCTCCTTATTGTTGATGCCATAAGAAGATTTTAGAGGACAAAATGAAAAGCTTAATTTTTTTCACAATTTCAATATCAATATTCTTTAGATCATTAAGTAACGACTAAAATCACACAACTGGCTCCTAACAGATGTAGTTTCAAATTTAGACAAAGTGTATAAACTCTATTTCAAAACTAACATGTTGGTTTATGACTTTGTTATGTATGAAGTCTCAAGTTTTGCCCAAGATTGTGTACATTTAATTAAGAGGGATAACTTACATTGTCTTTCTCATCCAAATAAGTTTGCTAATCAATATTTTTACCACTAAGCTTCTTCAATTTACCCACAATCTCTTTCTTTGACTCGTTATGAAGCAAACTTGCTAGCCTGCACTTACCACAAGCTTAACATACTTCTCAATATCAAATTATTTTAACGACACATCTACTATAGTTTGATTCTCTCAAAGGAAGGAGAAAAAAAAAACCTTTTGAACTTACTAAAGCCCAAAATCTTACATGAGCAAAATTATTAATATGATTTTGATGTCGTTTTGTTGGAATATAAATATGAGAACAAATCAAATAAAAACATTGATATATAAATGAGAAAAGGGAGAAAAGACGTAATAATCTTATATATAATAAAAACAATGCACGCGGATATACAAGAATTAAAATATTCTCTCAACAAATTACAATTCCTTACCTAGATCTCACGAGACTAATCATGAGTATTTCCCAACTAAACTGAATAGCACCTAATATAACTGATGTAGTATCCCAAACCTGTATTTTATTTTCTTTCATATTATAATAGTACTCTTATTTATTTAACCCTAATGTTGGGGGCATTTTCGTAAATTCAAAGCCTAACTTAAAACTTTGAAATTTTAGTGCATTAGTTTTGGTTTTCCTTCCTTATTCATACCTTTTCAAGAACAGCAATTGCTCTTCCTTATTGAACACATCCTATAACTTTTCTCTTTTGCCAAAGTATTCTTCAAGGAGAAAAGCATAATTAAGCGTAATCATATGCAATTTTTCAACCTTTTTTTATTTTTTTCCACTTTCTAGTGTTTTGATGTCAAAAAATTCTTTGAAATTTATATTTCTATTATTAAAAGAAGAAATGGCAGAACTTGTGGTACTTGTTTGTATTGTAATAAAAGGTTTTTGGTAATATAATAAGGAGAAAGCATTTTCTATCAATGGTTGATTTGAGTGTAAGAATTCCATGTAAGATTCTTAACTCCCTCGTTACTTGAATTTTGTGTAAATTAAGAGGATTTTGAGAATGAAAGATATTTATAGCTGTAAAAAAATATATTTGTGTATAGAAAAGTATGCTTGAATTATTGCAAGTAGGTTTTGAATGTATAAATTTGAAAGATGACTAAAATTGTGAACTCTAGCACAAAATTGCATAATTTGTAGTTAGCATCCAAATGCCAATCAATCTAACATTTAGACTTTATCCCATGAAAAAGTGACCAAAAGTAAATTCTTGCTAGCATCCGAACACTTGGTGTCCTACCATCCGAATGCTAGTTGTAGACTAGTTTCTTTGCAACTCTTAGTTTCTTATCATTATTAATTTCTATATGTTTATATATAATTTTAATTAAATCTTAGGTATTTTACTAATATATAATATTTAATTAGATTTAGAAATTTAGAGATATATGAAAAGTTACATAAGAGTCAAATTATGATAAGAAATAAAATTATGTCGAAGAACTTATAGCTTGTAAGAGAAATGTTACAAGTAATTTCATTAGAGTCAAGTAGTAATTACGATTTAATACAACTTGATAACATAATAGAAGATTACAAACCATTATCAAACTTTCAAAACAAAGTCATATAAATTTGATTGTTCTTCTGGTTTTAACCAAACTATCACTTTAATTATTATGATTATTACTTAATAACTCTCTAATTATTTATCATTAAATAATACTCCTACGGAGAACTCTTCCTACACCTTGTTTTGTGTTGAGATTCTTAAAGCTTGCAAATCTTTCACAAACTTATAAACACTAAGAAAACTAAAATAAAATGTTAAAATACTAAGTAGAAGTTTAAAAAGAATATGTAGAAGGTTCAAAAAACTAAGTAAAATGTTCAAAAGCAAAGAACAAAATAGGAGAGAAAGTAGAGGGTCAAGTGGAAGGTTAAGGTAATAGCTAAGTCGATTAATTCAACTTAAGGAAACACTGAAGAGATGTTATTTATGGTTTGTTTTCTAAGGGAAATGAGATTCTAAAAGAGTCGCCCATTTTAGGCACATGAAATACCATGCTTGCTGTGTGTGCTTGACAAAAGTAATGTTAAATGAACCTAAACATTACTCAGCTTCTTAAATAATGTGCTATTTATGTAGCTAGGCTTGAGGGACTAAAAGCACCGGTGATCTTGGGAAGCACCTTGATGATCTAGTATGCAATATTGTCTCTAATGTAGTTAGATACTGAAAGGATTTAGGTAATTTTAGGTTAACTCTTAAACTCAAGAGTGTTGAGTTACTCCCAAACACCATATGCATATAACTATACGTGTTGTTGTGAAGTCATAAGTTACTCCAACTTTTGTTACTTATCTCCCCTAAACAAAAGATAATTAATTAGTTAGTTGTGCATTATTGTATTCAAAATCACATGTATGTCTAAGGCTTGATCCATTCACATATGCATGTAGTATTTCACGTACTAAACTCTACCTCATTCCTCTTGAACCCCTTTTTATTTTTTTTTTAAATAGATACAAGTGATATTTCACTTGGGTGATGACCTATAAGTTGGTAATGGGAGAAACATTAGCTATTGATCATTATAAAAATGTTTGATCATGAGAGTTGTTATTGTTGACTATGTTGTAGTGTAGCTATTAGGAAATCCAATTTTATTTGTTGGTCTAATATACCAAAAATGTCATATAGATGCTAATAGACTCCTTGAGACACATACATTGTATTAATATGATTTCAGTGGATTTGTGTAAGAATTATGGAATCTAACAGGTTCTAAACCTTTACATGTCCATGTTATAGTATGGACATGTGATAAATTATTATGTTTGAGAGTAAATAGCTTATATTTGAGGGGGTTAGTCGATTGGCAATGCTCTGTGGCTGATTGTAAGCTTTATTTAGCATCTTGCAATCAATCGCTATCCATCCTAATTCTCTTACCTCGTTGACCCTAGGATGACCTAATATATAAAATCTAAGGTTGACAATTTAGCATCTAACATGCTAACCCGAACAAAATATAATATGATTATAAATAGATTTGTATATATAAAACTTAACATAGTTAATAAATGAGCCCAATCCATTTATAAAACTAGAACAAATCAAGCCATAATCATCTAATTATATGACACTTTTTTTTTTCTAAAGAAAATAATAAATTACAATCACACAAACAATAAATTTTAAAGTTGCAATTTATCCATTAAGTTATTCTAGTAGCATATCTAGAAACATCTGTTATATTTCTATATTTCTCCGATCTTGAATTAGATTTACAGGGATGTAGTTTTTAAATTATAACCCAGCACAATCAGGTATCGTGATTTTAGGAATATGAAAAATTATGGCATTAGATGCGTAAAAAAATAAAAGGAAAGAAAGAAAAAAAAAAGAAAAGTTGGTGGATTGAATGGATCCGACAAAAGGAGTACAAATTTGAATAAGTGACGTGATGCTGCAGCCAATATAATAATATCAACCAAATTGATTGGATATTCGAGTGATAAAAAAAAATTTACGCATCGCAGTCTAGAACAGTCAAAGATAAGAGACGTGATTATTTTAAGTTGGTGTCGCGATCCATTGCACCGAATTCTATTTTGTTTGTGGCATGTAGCAGGTCGGTGGATGTCATCAACGTTATTTGTTTACACAAAGAATTTACTAAAGAAATTATTTGGAAAAAGAAAAAGAGTAGATTCGTTTCACAAGGATATAAAAAGATACCTACCTTCCACACAAGCGATGCATGAAGGGTTACTCCTCCACACGACTTTAAAAATTTTGAGTGATAATAATATTCTCCGTAAATAAATAAGTAGTATACAAGTATCATTATTTAAATACATAACAGTGAAAGTAAGTAATTTTATTAAAAAAAAAACTAATAATTTTATTTTCATATATTTAAAATTTTAGTAGTATTTATATACTACTTATGTTATTAAAGCTTTTCCTACATAACTCAACCCTAACCCTAGCTGGGGTAACATCCTTGTCTCCTTCATGCTTTGTTTTCATCTATATATTCAATTGTGAATCCTTTCATATAATTATGAAAAATGTTAACAAGTATTTTAGGGATATGGGTTATGAAGAGAAATAAGGATAATCCTGGAAATTCATTCTAATTTTTTGTTTTATTAAATCATTAGTAAATAAAACGTCAAAACTAAACCTAGACAGCTAAGCCTACAAAGTTCACCATTACAAAACAAAACCGCAATGTTCGCACTTTTTCACATATGATTTAAGGAACGGTCTAGCCTTATTTATTTATTTTTTTTTTTTTGGCCATGGTCTAGCCTTATTAACCACGATAATTCGAGACATGGTTTATCTAAAATCACTAAAAGGAAACCAATGATGCCAATAAAGGAAAGACTTTAGCCTTTCGTGCCCTACGAGGTTTTTGTAGGGGCGGGGAATATGTTATTAATGGGTTACCAAAGTCGTAAATATGGGGAAGGAAACCCTAATTCCAATTTAGGGGGTATTGACCTTGTGGAGAAGAAAGGTCAAAGGGAAAATGTTCTTCTATAAAAGTAGTAGTAGTACTAGAAATCGATTTAGGAGAAAAAAAAATCAATATAATAAAAAGGATAAGAAAATTTATAAGATTGCAAAAAATATGGAAAAATACAAGAAGATCACAAAAATTGATGAGAAAACTTAATTAAAAGTAATTATGTTGAATATATTAAAAAAATCAACATAATAAAGAATGATAAACTTAGAAAAAAATGATATATTTAGTAACCTTATGATATCCTAAAATAAAAGGTGATAGAATTTTAATTATCGAAACACTTTTTGATATAACAATTTAGAGTTAATTATAACTCCAAATTTAAGAGCACTCATAGGATGAATGGCCTCTTAAAAAGTAATTAGCACCTAGGACAAAACCATACGATATTCATCACTAAAGCATACGATAACTTAATGGAAGAAGTTTATGTCAGGTCATTACAACCTCATACCACTAGATTAGATTCGTTGTTATAACATGACACCATAACAAATTTCTTAAAGGCCTTACACCAACAACAGATACACAATGTTAGCACCCAAAAGACCCTCGATGACCCCCCCACCACACCTACCCACCCTTACCCCCCAAAAAAAAAAAAATCCTTCTCTCTCTTGGGACCTTAAAAAGGAAAAAAAAAAAAAGGATAACAATTTTCCATGTACCTCACCTAAGTATAAAACGCAATACTCGATAACTACTAACTATTTATTAATGAGCCTTCATCCAATTTTAGTCTTGGTAAACCTTCATTAGTTTTGATTTATGATAAATATTTCTTAGAAGCGTTTCATTGATATAAAAGTCCATAAATATCCAAAGTCCTTAAAATTCTTATTACAAATATAATACATTCTAACAATTAATCATTTACAATATAAAACTAAACATCAAAACATTCTACTAATGCCATATTGCATTACCTAGCATAGTAGTTGTGTATGAAGCAATGGCATCAAATCAACACCCAAAAAGTAAAAAAGGAGTGAGTCACAACAAACTTAACCAACAAGGATTGAATTTACACATAATATGACACCCAAACCTATTTCTAATGCAACAAGCAAATTTTATTTGATATAAATATTATTTTGTGTAATATAAAACAAACATTGCGAGTCTATTCATGACTTCAAAACATAACAAGGGATTTTAGGTTCGACGTTGTCACAACAGCCATCGGGTGTTAATGAAAGTAATTAGACTCTAGGCTTAAAAGAAAAACAAAAAGTAGCCTTATCTAAGGTTTACCGTATTATCCAGATATCACCCCTATTATAACTTCAATCTGCTTTCAATGAACACTATGCCAATGCAATTCCGCCCTTAACTACCTACTAAGCTATCATCGATGGCCTAAGCTCCTAACTATTGTATAGTCTCAATCTAAGGGTGTCACTTATTGACTCAAGACAACCAAGCACAAGCATCATGCAATAAGCTTAACTAAGTTTAAATGTTAATCCAATTTACTAGTTTCCATCCTAGCGCACAACACATAAGTCACTATTTACCTATACCAAAGAGCTTATACCATAGTTGAGAATACCTTTACATCCAAACATAAAGGAAATCCCGCCTCCAAGCTAAAAACAATAATGAATATGCCAATAAGAGAAATGAAATTCATTATCTACTCAATGGGAATTTGATATTTATTCTTACATTAAGTCCATTACATTTAAGCCCATTAAGTTAATTAACTATATAATTAATTACCGAGTAGTCCTTAATTATTTATCTAAGTCCAATAATTAACTTAATTTAGAACTTACTATCCCATGTGACAATCATATAGTCTAAGTCTAATTATTTAATAAAAGTCCATATAAGTTGTTGTTGTTGTTATTATTATTATTAGCAGTAAAAATAGCGGTAGCAGTAATTATCCAATGATCTTTCAATTAGTTTATTAGATTTAAGGCCTTATTACATTCAAGGTTTAAAATGCTTTATCAATAATTAAGACACATCTGAGTTTGGGCTAAAGGAAAATATGGGCCTAACAAACTTTTGGTCCAATGAGGCATAATAAATTTATAAATCAATAATTTAGTTCAACTAAGGCTTATCATTAATCATTATTAATTCATTAGGCCCAAGTTTAGGGCAAGTCTTTTAAGGCCTAATCTTTGTGGTTCTTTAAGGTCTCTTAGGTTTTGAGGCTCATTTAAGTATAAGCCTAAAAGGTCTCTTTATGGTCTCATTCGAACATGTTGTTAACTTAAGAGGAAGCCTAATTCTCATCCTTGGACTAAATGTGTTTGATTGGCCTAAGGCTTATTTGATCTTAATTCAATTCATTTAATTATAAATCATTATCATCATCATCATCACCAACACCATCATCATCATCTTCAATTTCCACTTGATTCCATTATTTTGATCATTTTATTTCACAAGCATATTTTCACCATGTTCTAGCATCCAACAAGATCAAACACCGTCACAATAGTAACCTAATTTGCATACCGCTGCAGGATAAACCTCAATAGAAAACTAAAGAGCAATGGTAACAAGTGAATGAGTTATTTAGTTCCTCATAGAAAATTATTAAATCTAGAAATATAGTAATATGGAAAAGACAAAATTATTTCAAGCACCGACAAAACCAGAAGCTCTTGTTTCAATGAGAGGAGAACGGGTTATTCACATATCATTTGATAGTCATAGGCCTTTTGGTTCAAAATCAAGTTTTAATGTTTTAAATCTAATTTTTTTATTGTTAAAATGAATCCAAAGACAAAAAATCTACATAAAAGCACCTTTTAACTCAAAACTCATGATATAAAAACATTTTTTATGAACTTTGGTAATCAAAATTGATCAAAAGGGGCTTTGAGCAAGAACTTCTAAATATTCTATAATACTTGAATTTCAAAATAAATTCTAAAAAATTAGAAATATACAATTGTGTAGAAACTAGTTGAAAACTAAAGGATTAATTCACTCAACCATCAAGACTGTAAAATCATCTAAGATCATCAAAATATTAGTGGTTTGTTGGAAAAATCTGGAACCTAACTCTACTTAACATAATCCATTGATTTCATCATAAAGATTGAAATTTTAGGCCATCTACTCATCATATGTGAAACATATATTATTTGTAACTTATTTTAAATATGAAATCATCAAGACTGACATCTAAGAACTCACTTGGTATAAGAATCTAATTAGTTAAGTGCACTTAACATGCTAAAAAATGTTTAAACTTGCACATATTCGTCATGTTATTGCTATTTCTTCATAATGGTCAAAACTTAATTCAACTATCCTCATATATGTGCAATATTTAGCATATTTAACTTGCTTAAATACTAAAATCATCAAAGAGTCATTTAATATTAGTACTCATTGGTGTCAACAATGCCTTAAAGTTGGAATTTCTAGAAAACCTTCACATATTGCATATTTAAGCACTTAAATCATCAAACATGCAAAGTTTACCGATTAATTAACTTATGTATATCATTTAAAACCTAAATTACCACTTAACCTAAGTTTCAACACATGATCATAATTTAAATATAACTGCACATTAAAATCACCAACCAAGGCAAAATGACACCAAAAAGCATAGGGATAGTGGTAGCAACATCTAGGGTTCCACTTAACATGCATTAAACCAACTTAGCTCAATTTTTAACTAACTTAACTTTATCTATATTTTAGATTAACATATCTAGCAACTTAAAAACAGTTGAGATTGATACATAAAGCCTCATTCAAGCATTAAAGGTAGAGACATTATAAGGACTTTCACATTAAAAACTTTAATGTCATTTAAATCCCTAAGTAATATGTGTAAGCACTCCTAAATGTATTAAATCTTCATTTTGAGTAAGAATTTGTAGGTTACCTCAAGAGAAGCCTAAACCACTTCTTTCTTTTCAAAGTATCACTATCAACAAGTCTCTAAATATGGGTTAACCTTCAAATCTTAAACGAACTCTAAGATCAAACCACCTAGTAGTGTATAAAACTAAGATAAAACTACTAAAATCAATTGAAACTTCAAGAAGATGGAAGACCACTTACCACTTGATGATGAGCCTCATTAAATATCTTCCCTCAATGGTTTACTTAATTTACGAGACATAAATAAGTTTGGCTAATACTTGGTTTAACTTAATGTTTAGTCCTATGGAGAGTTCTAGGAAGTAAAATAAGAACTAAGGTTTCGTAGGGGCAACAAAAAGATTATTTATAGGGGATATACACATAAAACCCTAAGTGGATAAAGTGGAGACCATATGCTACTTTATCTTTAACCAATTTTTACCAATTTTGAGTATATGCTACCTTAAAACCTTAATTACGATTTTGAGTGTTCCGAACTTTATCGTAAACTTAATTGGGTCCAATGGCACTCTAAAATATTTATTTGATTGTCTAAACTCAGAATTTAACATCTCTAATTAAAATTAAAACTGAGGGTAAATGGGGCAAAATTGTCGTTTTCAAAAAACTACTTATTAATTTTGGAATTTTTTCTTAAATGGCATTTGAAGTACCCCTTTTATTTATTCAATGAATTACGATTTTTCTAGATCATTTCACTTAGTTAAAACCACACCATTAAAATAAAGAAAAGGCAACACCAATTTCTTATAAGTAGTTTGTAATCAATATCTTAGTATCTCAATATCCTATGCTATTATGCCTTTTTTTTCATTGCCTAACAATGAGGAGTATATATATGAATTAGGACAATTATAGTCCATACAATCTTAACTTAATCTAATGGATATTAAATGACCACTCTGATTGAAAAAAAAAAAAAAAAAAGAAGTAAACTAATAGATTTGATGTCTTACAAAAAAGATTCCAACTCAACAAAATCCTACAATCAACACACTAAGTCCTAGTAAAAAGAAAAGAATTGCTTTGACAAACTAAATTTTAAAGTGATAACAAAATACTTTAAATTCAAAAATAAATTAAGTAGGTAGGTAGCAAGGGTAAAATAGTAAATTTAAAATCCCCTTAAATTATTTTTAAATGCAAAGATAATTATTTATTAAATTATTCTTACATATATTTAATTAAGGACGAGCATTTAAGTAAATTATCAACCTAGTTATTTTCAAAGATATAAGTAATCCAATTACCATTTTAGCCTTAGCCTACTAATTTATGAAGCAAGGGTAAAGTGGCCTTTTAACATTCATTAAAATGTTCAAAGAGAGAATCAGTTATAAGATATTTTATTTTAATTAGTCAAAAGAGTCTAAAAAAGAAAAAAAAAAGACACCTCTCTAAAAACTTATCACTATCATACCAATTATAGTTGTAGATAAAGGAGGGAGAGAATTTTACTCTATTTCAAGCTATATTCAATTAAATTAGAGGTGTTCTAAGTATATAAGAGGCTTCTAGTCAAGAATCTCTATCTAGTTTGGTAAGTTATCTTCAATTTAAGCTCAATTGAAAATTAATTTCAAGTCATTAAATAAGGACACCAATTTTGTAATTTGGAGAAAATTGAATATCTAAAAGAAGAGTTGTCGCAAGACTAGCATTCCTTAGCGTTAGCATGGCTATTGTTAATCCATAGGTGAGATTTGATCACTTGGAGCTTGGAATTGAGATATGCTATTGTAATTCCAATCTATAAGTTTGATGTACTAATAAAGTATTGATTCAATGTTTATATGTTAGCAGTTAAAGAAGTACATATTCATCGCCAAGTGGTTTGATCCAAGATCGTGAAAATTTTAAACTTTATATGTGATATGACGTCTACATCTCTTGTTTAATTTGAGTTTTCATTAATTGGATATTGGATATTTAATGTTTAAAAATGAAATTTAGGATTGAATCAAAGTTATATGGGTTTAGGATCGTGTATGGGTTTTTGTACACATATGTGAGTTATTATCATTTTATTTGTGTTTGAGCATGTTAATTTGATTGATTCTTGTTCTGATAGATAAATCCTTTGTAATTTGTCTGTTTAATTATTGAGTTTGATGAAAAATTTAGTATAGTATGTTTACATATGTCAAGCTACTTTTGAATAAGTATATGGGTATTTAATTGAGCTATCATATAAAGTTTCATTTGGTTTAGGTTTAATGCTATAGAAAGTGGATTTGATTGAAGAAGTAATAATAAGATTGATTATGAGAGTTTTAAAAAGCATGTCATGAGGAATACATTTATATTTAGACTTGCTTTTATTCTTGAACTTGTTATTAGGTTATTTAGTAGTTAATAGTACGTTTAAGATGCGTTTGGTTAGGTAGTTGATTATTTGAAATACATTGGTATGATTATGACCATATCTAACGAGTTTGGATATGGTTATGTGAATGTTGATTTGAAATATATAATGTTAATTGTGTTAAGAGTATATTGATTCTGTGAATCATCATGTTATAATTCGAGTCTTGATGATTTTTTCATGTGTTGAAGAATATGGAATTACATTGTTGTGAATATGGAAGTTTGGAGGTTTAAATGTTGAATTTTAATATTGGTTATTTTTCTAGAAATTTTTCTAAAAATTGGTTGAGTTTGATGAATATATAGATGAACATTGAAGATATTTTTTTATGGGAATTTTGGAATGCAAATTGTCCTTAATATAGTATCAATTTGATTTTTGAAATTCAAAGATTTTAAAATACAATGTCTTTGAGTTTATATATTTTCTAGAAAAATTTAAAGATCTTCAACCATGCTCATAATGTTTACCCCCATCTTCAAAGTTCATGAAAAATTAACCTTGATCTTCCATGAACTTCCAAATTCATCAAATTGTGTTTCTCAGTAAGATTTGAGATTGTAAGTAATTGGATTAGATTGAATACCTAGCACTACTTCATTATCAACAAATCCCAAATCATGAATTAAAAATAAAATAATTTGCATCAAGTTTTTAAATAATAAATTTTTGGAAGTTGATTTGATCTTTAAGAACAAGGCTAAACCTGTGAAAATGTACTTGTGAAAACAAAAATTTTTAAATAATAATTTTCCTATTTAATAACAACAACAATAACAATATAAAAAGTTAATTAAATAATAAGAGAAAGAGTCCCGTAGCTATGTAGCTTGAACTAATCCAAGACATGGTCAACTCACATTGAATCGAAATAATTCAACTCATTTCAATTGAGAAGTTTTACTAAAATTTAATTTAATTATTCTTAATCCTAAAAGGTTGATTAAATTAACTAAGTAAATAATTAATTAAATTAGGCTAATTAATTTTTAGTTCTAAAATTAAATTGGACCTAACCACCTAATTGTGCTAAACTTGATTTACATAAGCTTTAAAGTAAGTTTAAGAAATGGGCTTTAAGAATTGGACCTAATAATTAAACATAAACATTGAACTTAATCAAGACAAATAATTAAATTTACTAATCTTTTATAACAAATGCTATTAATATTTGGTTCTAGACTTCAGCATTCAACTTGGTTCATAATTGTGGGATCTTAAAGTATATGGTAGCCAAATTGCGTAATATATGTACTCAATACAACTAAATCGAACTAAAATATAAACTCTACTCAATGAATGTGTGTAATTTCTTGGTCTTGGACAATCTAGGTCAATGTGCAGCACCTTTAGATTAGGTTTACAGTAGCGATCATAAATATTAGGAGGATATGGTAGTTGAGTTCTTAAGCTAGTGCTAATGGCTCAACAAGTAATCGATAGGAGCGAAATGTAACTAATACGGATATATAAGATTGGAAGAAAGTTATAATGGGTGTTATATTAAAGATAAGAATCATGTATAATCCATTATAAGTGGACTAAAATCATCAAAGGTAGATTTAGGTAGTAAACTACATATGAGGCTACTTAAGGTTTCAATTTTAGAGATGTATAAAACCAACCACCCAGTCAACCCCCAATTTCTTACTATAGTAGGATTTGAACCCCTTATTCCCTATCATGCTGAGGACTCATAAGTTACTCTAACTTCTAAGATACTGGAAATGTGTCACTCATTTATGCTTAAATTTGTAGCTTTAATAAACCTTAGGTGCTACATTAGATTTAAGAGTAATGGATGTCATGGTATGTGTTTATAGCTGCTCAATAGTAGTTCCTTACAACTCACTTCATTATTCTTACTATTTTAAGTAATGATTTATAAATTGGCTTTGCTTATGATGAGTACAATTGTGGACTTGATGTCAAGGATTGTGTTGATGACAAGAATACTTATGAACAAGGTTTAATTTCTCCTTAACTTCTTAAATTACATATCTAAATGACAAAACCTTTCACTTGACTATTGTTAGTCTTTGATTTATATTGTGTTCACTTTACTAAATGGAATTAAGAGGGAAGGGAATTCCAATTCTTTAGGAAGGGAATAAGGGTATAATTGATATTACATTGTTCACTTGATAAAAAAATCAAGTTAAGGAATAAACATGTAATAACGCCTAAATGACTAAATTACCTTATCTTCTTCTATAGCCCTAAATGACTAATTTCATCTTCTCTTTCATGCCTCCCTTCCCTTTCTCACTTTTGCCTCTCATACCTCACTTTTTCTCTCTCTTCTCATATCTCTCTTCGAAGTGGAGAAGTGGCAAGTCTACAATGCATAATTGATGGTGTACAATGGCGAGTGGGATAGTATGGTGGCAATGTATAGTATCAAGATGGTAATGTACATAGGCATATGGTGGCGAGATGGTCGTGTAGTCGTGGTGTATAGTAGCAAATAGGATGGTGTGGTGATGTATGGTAGCGAGTGAGTGGTGTGTTAATGGTGCTACTGGTGGTCAAAGAATAAGATAGGAGACAATAGTGGTTTACTATGTTAAGAGGATAAAGACAAGGGAGCGAGTGAGGTCTTTTTTACTTAGAATTGGGATTCTTAGTTTCTCCCAAGGTATCTTAATTCTTTAATAATTGTGATGTCAACAAATAAACACAGTAATAAGGGGGAGTAAGGGGGGTAAAGTTGATGAAGGGGCTAAGGATTAAATGAACACACCATTAATGTTTTGTTGGACTATATTACAAATTCCTAGACTTTTGGATTTTGGACCTCATAAACTTTTATCTAGATATTATTATGTAATATGACCTATTTTAGTATCTTTAAGGCTTCAAATGAGTTAAGCTGTTTGATACTTAGCTTAAAATCAATTAGTAAATAAGTCAAGCTCAAACTCAAGATAAAACTCATTTATTTAAACAAGTTAAACTTGAACTTCAATTCAGGTTCATGAGCCTACTCATTTAAAATTGTAGGTAAGCTTGTTTAGATTTGTGAATAAGTTCACGAGCTTTATATATGTTATAAATATTACATATATTATATATTATATAATATATAATATTAAAATCTAATTGCTGATATCCATATTATATATAAATATATAATACATTACAGAATAATATATGATATATAATCTTATCTTTATCACTATTTATTAATCTAGTTATTTAACTATTTGTTTATTTTTTTATACTTAAGCTCATGAGTCAACTTGAAATATGCTTGTAAATAGGCTTGAGATTAGCTCTTGAGTAGGCTTGATATTAGTTTACTTTAAACTTGGCTTAACTTGAGCTCAATTTATTAATAAGCAAAACTCAAGCTGAAGACAAAACTCGTTTATCTAAACGAGGTGAGCTCAAGCGTCAATTGTAGACTAGTTAAAAAGACTTAACTCGAGCTTGAACTCGATAATTTTTAAACGAGTCAAGCTTAAACCTATAAAGATTCGACTTGATTCAGCTCGACTCATTTATAGCTCTAAGTATCTCATGTTTTTAACCCTAAAAAACCAAATTAAATGATTTTACAAAGTCAAAATTGGAGCTGATTCATCAAAGGTTTTCAAAATATAAAATTGGCCAAGAACAATCCATTTAGGAATCTAGTTTTGGAAGCCTGAACCTATTTCGCTTAAATAGGACGGCCGAGGAGCTATTATGCCTTTCTAGAAATCACAAAGAAGTGGAACTTCAAAAGGATCAAGGCTGACTAACTTTAATAAGGAAGATGGACAAGGTCAAACGCAAGCCCAAGATGAACCGTTTCAATAGATTGGATCCAAATGATGTCCGTTAATAAGTAATAGGATAACTCCATGCATTGGCTAATCATATTCGCATTACGTAGAGTTATAGCAATATAGGATTTCAATACCACCTGCACAAAATCAATTAGTAGGTGATGTATTACATGGATTGTTTACAAAATATTATGTATTGTGCTATAAGTGTATTTAGTACATTTTAGAATAGGACATAACATATATACATATCCACACCCAATTGTAATAAAAAAAAATAAAAAAATGAACAAAAAATACAAAAAAGATATTGTTTCCCTGCGCTTGTTACATTCACCCACTCTCTGCGCATTTAAAGAACTGTTTTCATCCTATTTACTTCATTTCAATTGCAATACATCATCATTCCAGTTCTAGGAATCCCCTCAGTTCAATAAAAAATCAATTCAGGTTATAAACAAATTCACAAGTAGTATAACAAAAATAATACATTTGATTTACCATGCTTTATAGGCAGCATTTCTGCGGAAGGTATGAGGGCCATTCACAACTTCTATACGAATAAGATTCAATCCCTCGATTCAAAATAAGAAAATAGGTAATTATCTAAAATGAAGTTCTAAGGAAACTTAATAATGAGTAATCAAGAGATTGAAATGCTTTCTCGAATAAACACTGAAAAGCACATCGCAAACACCAATTTCATAGTAAATTGCCCTTTGTCTAAATCTATGAACCATGTACACAACAACTTAGCGTTAAAGCCTAGAGTCATGGGAAAGTCTTGGGTTTTTAAAGATAAGGTCTTGGCTTTAGTGGAGCAATACTTGCCATATCAAGACAAAGACATGGAGGACCGCATCATGGACAGGGAGGATGAACATACCCAAGCGACTGGGGCTGAAAATTGATGTCTCACATGGGGGAAATCAAGACCAAGATCAATGAAGCATGACTAGAAGGCAACAGAACAGCATTGTCTATGGAGGTCTATGATCATTTTCTATTGCTAAAATAAATGGTGTTGGAAGAAAAGAAAGGAAAGTGTTCCAAGTATTGTATTGGTTCGTATGTTCATTGGCTCTTTACTGTCATCCTCAACATGACAATGTAGAGACCATCCAACGGGCTCTAAATATTGGTGTCTATTTTAGGATGATTACTGGCCACCAGCTAGTAATGGACGAAGAGACAGACCACAGGCTTGTGGGAAATAACATGTAACCTTCTTCAACCATTCTTGGTGGGGACAATGATGGACTAACTACTGCATCTATGCCAATGAACTGATTGAGAATCCAGATGGATTTGTTGGTGTCTTCCCTCATCACAAGAATGAACGGTGAAGAGATTGTAAAAGAGAGAACATATATTGGGAAAGAAAGGAGAAGGGGTCAATGGTGCACCAGTGTTGAAAATGTAATACATGGGAATTGTTGTTCCAAATTCAACTAATGCTGCAAGAAATAAGACATATATGGTACTAATCATTATTTTCCTAATAATGGCCTCAAAAGATTTTGGCCAAATATACATACATATATTAAAAGAAAAAGAAAAACACCTTCAGGGAATCGGAATGTACTCTCTGAGCAACATTCAAAGCACATTGAGCACCAATTTCACAGCGAATCATCCATTAACTATATCAATACCTTATGCACATACCAACTCACTCTTGCATGCAATCTAGAGAGTTAAGTGATGATATCGCAATACTTCATGTAAACTGGAATACTTACAATTCAACCTATATCAATAACAGAAGTTTCTCTTACATCTTCTCAAGCTTTAGGGAGAAAAAAATAAAGCATTTTTGTTGCACCATCTACAATCATATAACCCCAAAAACACAATAACTTTAATGGCATGAAATTGCAGACACGATCATGAACTTTTTACATTATTTCTATTCAGAAAAGTTGTTATTACAAAGAAGAAAAGATGAAGAAACACAACATATTACCAAGAGGATAAATCTTACCCAAGTTTATTCCTATTTTCCCAACCTATTGAAAAGCAACCGTCTCCTCTGTCTCCAACATGATAACAAGCACTAAAGTTCCACTGACTTGACTTTCAACTTCACATACTGATTGCAGAGAAATTATCATAGGATATCCAAGCGAGATCAACCCAAAAAGAAAAGGCAAGGTGCTCATATAGTAAAATACATCTTAATGACATGATCCATACAAATAACAACACGGACGAAAAGTTTACTTTTTACAGCATGATAACTTGTGAAGCTTCCAATTGCTAGATGAAAGTATGATCCCAAGATCCTGTACATCTTCTTCTTCAAGACCCAATTCCACTCTGAAACTAGAAAGAAAACACTGGATGAAAGTGGGACTCCAGGCACCACCAGCCTGGAGTATGTCAAATACATGCAACTATCCTACCTTGGAGTAACTGTTTTGGGACAGAAGTGTAACCTCCAAATGTTAAAAATGCAACTCTATGATTATACCCAATTCCTTAAATCAGTGCTCAAGATTCCTAGTCAGAAGAAGGTTATAACTATATTTTCATGAGGACTTGAGATGTTTTATGAGACATTACTGCAGAAGAATGATATTTTACCTTTTTCCCTTCTTTCAAAGTACAATACAACATTTAACCCAAGCTTGAGACTGATTAAATAGTATGGACAGACCCCACCTATAACAAGAAATTAAACATTCCAAATTATAAGAGGCCAAGTGTTTTCAGCTGCTGAACATGCTCAGAAGGGAGAGGCGGGGGAGACCAATTAGATCCCATCATTTCACCATCAACATCCTCAACAACATATTCCTGGTCAACAAGTAAAAAAGATAATCAGATAATTGATCAAACAAAAACATTTACATCCTATTGAGCCATAAAAAAAAAGGTCAAAATTTTCTACATTTTCTTTTTCTATTGGAGAAAATGGATCTTCATAGAATTTACACAACCTCATCAATCTGACTAATGCTATGGTAACTCGTCCAAATGCCATTGTATATATGAGAGAGCATATAACAGAGATAGAAATAGAGAGTTCTTGTGCCAATGATACAGGTCTATAACAAACAATATGATTGCATTACAAACACTACAGTTGCATATACATAATATCCCATGCATATCAGCTTTCCTTAAAGAAGATATTAACTTATAAGAACAGCATATCCGTTTTCTTTGATTCCATAAGTATTTGATGACAGTTACTACCATCCATGATTCATTCAAAATTGTCCAATTGTAATTGTAAACTTAGACACCCTCACAAAATTAGGTAAACCAGAAATCACTAAGCTAGGAGGTAGACATACCCGCAGGCAGGTAATTAGACTAAATACATGCATGAATTAAAAACATGTGCATCTGCATACAATCTCATGTGCAGGCACTAGGAAAGTTCTTGCTGCTTGTACTTAACAAAAAAAAAAAAAAAAATGTTCCCGCTGCTCGATAGTGCATAATGGGCAATTTTTAACTCTTTTTGCTTCACTATATAGCTATAAGGCAATGGATTGCTAAATATTTATTTACATATGGTGCAACAATCTTGACTTGGCAACGACATGTTTAACATGAAAAAACATAAAAGATAACAAAAGACATGGTGATCCTGGCCTTACTTTAGTCAACATCCTTTTAGCAAGTATGTGATAATGTCTCTGCCAGATCCGCTGTCCAACCATTGTTGCAACCAAAACACTATAAAATATCCCAATCAAGGTGAAGAGTCCCAGAACAATCAAAGCCATGATGAATAGCAGAGGCAACCCTGCTTCACCAGCACCTCCCAGACATCCACATTCTGTTGCAGTGCTTGCACAACTTTCAAAGCACGTGGTACAATCAGTCCACATACATAAAGTCCCCGGTACATGACAATCGGCACAAACTCTGTGAAGTAATAAATCATAAAAATCGCCTAAAATTTAAGCATAACTGAAACAACCAGGTAACCCACATCACTTGTGTTTCATATAATCCAACCAAAGATGCCTGAAGTTGCAAGGCTTCAGAACTTCTTTCAAACACTTAAAAAATGGGAAAAACTATTGGCCAAAAGGCATATATATATATATATATATATATATATATATGTATGTATGTAAGTATGTGGGTGCATGCGTGTGTGTGTGCCAATAGAAAATGCCAAAGTAATCTCTCGAATTTTAAATACAATCCTCAAGAAAGATAACAACATGGAAGCACAGGGACATGGAACAATTCTCAAATATCTTACAGCTTCATCCTTTTGCAAACAATAGGAGACAGAATTTCGTTAGAAATATGCTTGAGGATCTCAAGACAGGAGAAGTCACCAATTTGATCCTTTCAACTATCAATGGAAAGATCTAGTGAAAGCCTTAGGTCTCTACACATTATGAGCAGAAGACTTCCACCATCAACCTACTTCTGCTTTAAATTTTGTCTCATAGCACATAAATGTCACATTGCCTACTCCTTTCAGCATTTTTAGGAAAAACCTATCCAAAGATAGTGATCAACAACTAATGCTTCTTACTATTGGCTTCAGAGCCCAACAAACATTATCTACAATCTTACTTTCACATTTGCAGGAAGTATAATTGATAATAGATCTGATAAAGGCATGATGCAAACACGACTATTCTTTGGCATGATGAAAAGCAAATATTATTGCTAAATCTAATCAGATTTCAGAACCAGGTGAGAAGAATGTTACCCAGGGTGACAGCAACAGAGACATAATTCTCGACAGGGCTGAGCCAAATCATTGCGCACCCTCCGATCATAACAAGTGATGAAGCACCCAGACAGTCCCAGCAAAGCAAAGAACAATAATGCTCCTAATTAGATAAGAGGAACATACAACTGTTTAGAATCAAAAGAGAATATCTTCAGAGAAAACTATTAAGTAGCAGATTGATCAGCTAACCATGCTAGGATTTCCATATTCGTAATTTTTAGTTTCCCCTTTGATGTTTTAGATAGTTATTCTGGACTTTGCTTATAGAAGACAACATAGGTCTTCCTCATTTCATATCTGTACATTTCATCGATATAAACAACTGATTATGAATCAATTTTTTTAGCATTAAGCTTTACCTTCTACCCTGAGTTTTGAGCTTAAATTAAAGGCCTTTATAAAAAGAGTATTGTACATATTTGAACTAGAATAAGAGGATATCATCAATTCTGAGTAACTGGGTTATGAGCTTGGAGTACTCATTTAAAATACTGATGATGCTTTGGAAAGTTATGGGAAAATTTACTTGTTCCATTGTTTAAAACACGAATTATGGCAAAGGAAGGGCAAGGGCTGGCACAAAAAATTTCTTTCTTCAAAGTTCAAAATAAGAACATCTATGTTGACCAAGAAACTTTGCTCTATTTTTTTTTTTTTTTTTTTAATCAGCTCTATTTTTGAATTTCGACTTCACCAATGGTACAAATTCTGTCCCAACACACAAAACATCCCCAAAATTCTTGCCAATACTAAAGTTTTCCATACATCTACCACCAAAAGTGCAGTATCGGTCACTGATACAACTAAATCAAACATTGTCTTGTACTTCACCATATATTAGATTTTTCATTATGCTGATAAACACATCAACTACAGATAATTGATTAAATCAACATTGTTCAGTCAAAGTAACATCTTTGGAAAATCAAATGAATGGTCAACAATTTAACAATCTAATGAGACTGACATAACCAACATTCACCCGGAGGAAAAGATAAATATATTTATGAATGGCATGAAAAGAGAAATCCTCCTACCAAGCTTCTTCTTTTATTTTAATAGGTTACAAAAACTTCATCTTGGTCAAAGGATTAACTGTCTTCTGGGGTAAGACAGTATTTGACATAGATGACAAACTGATATTTATGAGCAAACTCCCTCCATATTCCACACCAGTAAGAATATCAAACATCCCACTGTTGGAACATCAGCAAGTAAAGCACTAGAACTTTTAATAAACAGAAGATTACCACAGATGTAATAGAACGTCAATTCACTATCAAATCCCCAGGAGATTCTATGGAGGAATTTCTGATAACCATCTACTAGATAGACCAAATAAGCTAGTGAAACAATTACCTGCACATGGCAAAAATAAAGCTAGATGAACCAAAATCAAAATTCAAAATATAATTGAACCCACATAACAGCCTCTAAGAGCAAGAATGACGTACAATCTGAACAGCGAGAAATATGAATATAATATCTCTTGTCACAAAAAATCGAAATTTCAGAGTACGCCACTTCCTATCAGCAGCAGCATGTACTCTCAAGTAATAGGGAGCTTTGCAGGTGGTACAATGAGCAAAAGCAAATCCTTCCTGCCATATTGAGATATAAAACAAAAATGAGAATGTTAGCACCTAGAAGGGGCTAAAAACCACTTCTCAATGCCACCTACTTTCCTGCATGTATCAAGATTATGCAAAGAGAATTCATATACTTCATTTCTCACATTCTTGCTGTGAGACACAACTTCCAGTAAAAGAGTTGGTTTAACTTGAAAAGATGGATAGATTACCTAACATTGGAAATGGAATGGACACACCCCAATGGCAATAAGATAAAGCACCACAGAGAGATTATCCCCTAATGGTGATACTTAGATTCTTAAAAAAAATGAATATGAAAGAGAGAAGCTTAGCAAAAAGTAAGTCCTACATAACAAATCACAAGTTTGCTTAAAGAGATTGCATGCTTTCAAAATCTACATGCAATTAATTATTTATTTATCCAAAAGAAATTTGAACACAATAAAAATAAAGTACTTAGTAAACAAAACAACAATAATCAAAACACTCCAACAAAGATGTTCTCTTTATAAGGTTCAACCAATTTTACAAGAGATGCTGCCTGACCAATTATAATTGTGCAAGTACGTAAATTGTAGGGAAGGACGGATAGAGATACTACAGAATAAAATCACTAAGTTTGTCCATTGCAGATAAGAGTTCAGAAACATTTCCCTGTTATGCACAAGGAAAAAAAAAAAAAAAAAAAAAAGGAAAAAGCGGGAGGGGAAGAGAGAGAGAGAGGATAGACCAGATCATACCCTCACAGCTCGCCAATGATCCAAACATTCACGATGTACATACTTTGATGTTCCTTTGCACTTGCAAGGGGCAATAAAGTCCCTACCTGTAGAAAATAAACTTCAGCACAGTCAAGGAGTGAAATCAAGCCCAAGCCATCCCTTTTATTTTATTTCTGCGGACAGTTTACTTAAAAAATGCAAAGATGAAGAAGTTTGGAGTGTACTAAAGTTGAAGTTCAGTGCACACATCAATGACATGAGACATTTTAATCAATCAGATCATAAGTAACTAACCAGGCAAGAAAAAAGCGACAAGAGAATCAGAACTACATCCTTTGAAAGTTCCACAATAGATGTACTTGAACTTTTACGAGTCTAATTCAGCAACAACATTTTCTGTTTCCTCATTTGAGTAATCACACTATTAAAAGAACTCTTTCTCGGAACTTCTGTCCAGATCTTGTAATGAATTTCAATTTGAGGTACATGTGGAAATAAGGACATCAATGTTCATTACCATGAATTTGGATAAAAGTATAAACACATAGCAGCATTAGTTTAATTTCAGGGAAGAGGATGGATCCAAACTTTTCATTGTTTTGCATGAGAGCTTAGCAAGGATGTAGCACTCAATCTAGCTCCATTTGCTTCAAATCTCAATGACTAGTGGGACAGAGGAAACTAGACTCTAATAAATCATATTTCAGGGATCCTATTCATTACAATTAAAAAAACAAGGGAAAAAGTTCTGTTGATTGTTTGTTAAGTTCGAATACACACTGCAAAATCGATATACAGATACAAAATATAAGCACATTTTCAATAGACATCCTGTGACTCCTCTATTTTATGATTTTCAAAATACTCTATGCTTCAAATAACAAAGACAAGTAAAATTTTTGTTTCTTTACATTTCTTTTTACTCCTATTTCGGTAAAGGGATTTTCTCATTTACTCCAATTTCCTGCATCAGATAAATTGGGGGCGAACTTGACCCAAATGGTTAATTTCTTCCCAGGTAACGAAAAAATCATGGCTTCACTTCATTTCCTAGACCCAAAGACAGAATCGATTTTTACATTCCATAATGTAACAATAGTTGGATACCAAACTCTCAAAACGCATTTCTACACTACAAATTCATCTCATAAACAAGTTCAATTTGACTCAAATTTGCATAACTCAATAATACAGCAACGCCAGAAATCAAATTGGAACAACATTGTATTCTACATTATTAAACCCTTAAACCCCGAGCATGAAATAGGTCGCACAAAGCAAAAGAAAACCTAAATTTACGCAAACTGAAGAGGACTAAAGTGAAATTACCATCAGTTTCGAGGCAAATCCGGCATTGAATTTGATCACCGGGACCAGCTTCGAGGTCGATCTCGGTTTGTTCGGTGATCGGCGATGGTGCAACGAGAGGCGATGACTCCCCATGATCGGCCATTGACTCCGAGAAAGAGAGAGGGAAAGAGAGAGAAATGATATGGGTTTGGGTTTCAGGTGAAATTCATCAAAAACCCTACAAAGTTTCTGATACTTGTGCTTCGGAGACACTCAGAGAATAATCTTTTGATCTCTGACAGAGAAGGTATTTGGAACAGTTAATGTTGTATCCCTTCGCAAAAGTGATTCTTCTTTATTTCCGTTGATTTAGATTTTTTTTCAGTAGAGATTTAATAGACAGGGAAGACAGCTCATGATGCTCAACTCTACCCATAAATATTAAATATTTAGACTTAATTAGAAATTAGAAAATGAGAAAACTATAATATAAGTAATAATACGACAATAATATATAACTTTTTAGAAAAATTTTTAGAAGATAATACTAGAACTTTATAAAAAAAGTTATAAAAGAAGATTTTTAGAACAATTTTATGTAGATTTACAATTAAAAACTAACCCTTATAATTTCAAAATAAAATTACTATATTAATAATGAGTATACATTCCAATTGTAATCTATTATTGTTCTACTATTACCTTTAACTATTTTACTATACTTTTTAATGATAAATGCTGAGCTTCTATTGGGATTATTAGACATTTTAATAACTTCTAATTTTAATAATTCTTTAATATACATTTCAAATTCTTTTTTATCTAAATTATTATATTATATTTTCTTAGATTTATTTTTAAATCTAGATTAAGTATATCTAATTTACAATATATGTTATTTATATCCCATAATTTTATAGGATTTCCACCTATAACTTCTTCTCTTTTTAATTTACTAATTATATTATCTATTTTTGTTATTCTTGTTTTTATAAAATTATAAATTTTTCTATAGTTTATACAATTATTTATCAATTCTAAATTCCCTTAATCTTCTATTAGTTGTTCATATAGCCCTTCTTATATTTCTATATTTCCTTTTTCTTTTTCTTCTTTTTTTTATCTACTATTTTTATTTTATATTTACCTTGTATATTACATTCGCATTTTTCTCTCAAAAAAATACTATAGAAGAAGCTAAAAGTGTTAATTCTTACATATTTAAACTAAATCCATAATTGTTATTTAATAAAAACTATAATCTTATTATACATATATGCTTATAGAGTTTCACATCTCTTACATATATTCTATAACTGTGTAAACCATTTGTCCATCATTTATATGTTTCTAAAGTCATTTTATGTTTTGCTAATATTTCATAGTATTGATGTAATCCACCAACAATTTGTTCTATGTATACGCATTCACTTGTTGGTAATTTTTTTCATTCAATATTTTGGAATTTGTTTACTATCTATACAATTATTTAACACTCCAATATCAATTAAAGCCTATATTTCTAAAATAAAATCACCTATAATAAATATTACATTTACTCTCACATTTGTTACCAACGCTCCAAAGTTGCTGTCTATTTCTTTTCTAAGATAGGTTTTAGCTATATTTATATGGTTATCTTTTAATTTTTCTTCTATTACTATTCATTTTCCTATTCTTTGCATGTGTTTTAATTATTTATCTTTTTTTAAGTTTAATAGTTATTATATTTTATCTACTTTTTCTTCTAACTTTAATATCCTTCTTTCAATTAGATCATTACTATCTTCTTTTTTAAAAAATTTTGTTTTGAATTATACTATTTCTCCTTGACTATTTAAACAAATTTTACAAACTTCAATTAAACAATTATTATATTGGTATCTAAGCTTTAACTGAGGATATTTGTTATAGAATTTACAAGGATGATCATCTGATCTACAATTCTAGTTGTGACTATAGCATATTTTATCATCTACAAAATCTTGAATATTTATATTTTTTAGTATTTCTTCTACTTCATCTATTCCTTGTAATGCTCTTATCCTTCTTTCTGCTCTATGGATTTCTTGAATAAAATAATTATTATCTTCATCACCATCAATTTCTTATTTATCTTCAATGCTAATTATATTGTATATAGTTTTTATATCATTCATAAATTCATCTACTTGTAATGTATTTTCTTCTACGTAATTAATTAATGTAAGACATTTATTATGAATATTATGTCTTCTATCACAATCCCTAACTAATTGCCCTTATTTTTTTTATAAGTAAAGCATGTTAATGTATTTTTATAATTTCTATCTTTACTATATTTTCTTACATGTCTATCTTTATTTAAATAAAGTTTTCTTACTTTATTTCTTTTAAGACAATATCTTTTTACAGGTTTCCTTTGTCTAGGCCTATATTGTCTCCTTTTAAGTCTATTATTCTCTTTATCTCCATATCTGTAAGCTGTATAGATATTTCCATAGAAATTGTATTCTTCTTTTAATTGTTTTGTTATTTATATACTTGTACATTTTTCTAACATAAATTGTACTCTTATACCTAAATTATTTAACTCTATAAATAAGTTAGGCTCCTTTTGTTATTTAAGTTGTTTATAAATTTGCTATCCTAATGGTCTTGACAATTTTAAAAATAATTTGTTTGCTATATTTGTTTCATAATAATATCCTACCATATTACAATAATAAAAGAAATTATTCAAGAATTTTTTAACATATCTCCAATCCTTCAATTGTAATTGTTCTAAAGCTCTCATCGTATTCATTTGTACTTATAGATCATTGCTTATGTGGGAATATGTACTCATTATTAACATAGTAACTTTATTATAAAATCATATGAGTTAGTTCCTAATTGTAGATCTGGATGAAATTATTCTAGAATTTTTTTTTATAATTTTCCTATAAAGCTTTAGTACTATCTCATAAAAATTTTTCTAAAAAGTTATATATTATTGTGGCATTATCATTTACATTACAATTTTCCTATTCTCTAGTCACTAATTGAGTTTAGGTATTTAATATTTGTTACTAGATTTGAGGATCATGAACTACTAAATTTAGTATTCTTCCATTGTATACTAAATTTCTTTTATCCAATGTTTCCAAGGATATTCATTTTCCGATACTTTTATAATCTCTTTCAGGTTTTCTATAATATGTATAAGGGGTTTTAATTAGTTGTCCTACAGGATTTTCTACTTGTGTTAAATAATGAATTATCATTTACACTACTAGCAATTGAATTCATAAGCTATAAAGGTTCTCTACTATATGTATATTCTGATGTCATTGATTGTTTTCTAAAGGTTCATTTTCTAGTGATCTTTCTACTTCCCTTACTATGTCTTCTAAAGGCTCTAATTCTTAGGAATCTATAAAACAGTTATCTAAAAAGGTTTCCATTATTTGTTATTTTTCTTCTTCTTCATTTTTTAGTTGAATATTGTATCTTTGCATTGTTTCTAATTTTTTTGGATCGTTTAACTATTGTATTTTACATATGTTTTTACTACTAAGTCATACCTATTTTCTACAAAATAGTATTTTTCTTCTTTTCCTAAATATCCTTTATTTCTTGATTCTTCTATTGCTTCATTAAAGCTTTTAATAAAAAATCTTCTTTTACTTAGATTTTCTATTATATCCCAATACCTAGGTGTACTTCTACTGGCATCTAACATCATCTTTATTTTATTTTTTAAGTTTTATTTATTGACTCTTCTTCATCTGATATTGTTTTTCTTTGTAGTCTTAAAACCTTAATCCATATGATCTATTAGGATTTTTATACATTATATTGTTTCAGGGAATTCTACTTATACTTGAGCTTTCTAAGTATTTAGATATGTTCCATTTAGATCCTGTTAACTTTCTACTTTCTATTTTCATAAGTTGGATAAACTTAATTCCTATGCTAATTATTTCTTATATTATACTATCTATATTTAGTTTATATTGTGTATTATTTCCATCTACCGCTCTTCCTATAAATCTAATATTTATTAATATATTATCTACTCTATAGTCTTCGTATCATTTGCCTTGTAATCCAATTTTTAAGTTTTTTATATTATTTACAATAATCATAAAATTCGATGCACAAAAAAATATGTCTTTATTATTGTTCATGTCTATTTCCATTGTATCTATTATTGCTTTTCCGATGTCATTTTGTCAAGATTCGTCTATTATCACTAATAACAATTTTGCTCCCATTTGTTTTCTTATTGATTCTTTCATCCCTACTGCTATCATCCCTAGTGCACTAATCTCCTTCTTTCTTATTTTAATTTTCTAATAGTTGTATCACTTAATGGCTTTATATTAACTAGTTCAGTAGTAACTGAGATAGTTTCTTCTCATTTTGTTCTTATCAATCTTGTTCTTCCTAAGTTTAATCATTATACCCTATATAATATACTAAGGTTTAATAAATCAATATTTCTATTATTATATATTTCTGCATCTTTGTCTATGTCTACAATTTCTTGAAGTTGTTTAATATGATCTCCCTATCTATATCTACTTATTAATCTACTCAAGATTCCCCCTCCTATTGAAGTCTCTTCTTTGGTTGGATTGTCACTAAGTGCTCAACTATTTCCTATAAATGGAATAGTTATAGTCCTTATAGCAATAGTTTACTATGATTTTTCTTTATTTTTCTAATGGTTTATAAACAATAAATATTACTAAGTTTCTTTACTTTTTCTACTAGCTTTTCCAAAATTTTTATTCCTTGGAGTGGTCCTATTATATTTTCTAATTCTTGTGAATAGTTTTTCTTCCTTTTCTATTTTGCTTTTATTTTTAAATTTTGATTCTATCTTATCTAATTTTTTAATGTAGAGATAACAATAACAAAATTATAGTATTATTTTGCCTAATAATTATTTGATCTTGTTCAATAAGAGCATTATAATTTGCTAATCTTTAGGATTTTGTAAATATTTTCTACTTAAATATGGGGTTTTCTTATAATTAGGATATGATTTTACTTTTGTTATGAAATTACTAGTCATTAACCTTGTACAAAACGTTTTTTTCTTTTACTAAGCCTAGTATCTTCTTATGATTTTGTTGTATTTTTTTTTTTGGAGTTTTTGGTTTATTTTAATATGTCCCTTATTTAATTTTATAATTTATCTATCTTCTTCTAGTTGATTTAGTTTCTTAATGATCATGCTATTTTGTTCCTTAATATATTTTTTATTTTCTTTTATTTCTTTTAATATATTGTTTTTATTTACTAAAGAGATTTGTATAATATTTTAGTAGTTAAAATTCCTCAATTCTTGTTAGGCCAAAGATTCTACTAAGGTTATAGTAGATCTATGATACTATTTAATTGTTTAATAGTACCATGTAACTGGTGTTCAACCCGTTGAAAATAACAAGTATGTTTAAATTGTCCTATTTTTTCTATCCTTCTATTTGGATTATATATTTCTAATCCCAACCATTTTAACTTTTTTATGTTCTCAATTTTGGCTATTAGTTTTTACAGTCTTTTTTATTTGGATCTAGTTAATAGTCTTCAAATTCAATAGGAAACTTTTCGTCAGAAGAGAAACTTTCTTCTATATATGAATATTTTAAATATTTGATGATTAAAATTATATAGATGATTAAAAATACTTCTATAATTTTAATCACGACTTAATTTTGTAAGATTACTTTTTAATGAAACTAGATGATTACTTTTTAAGTTTCTTAGATGCTGCCTAAATACTATTAGCAATAATTTATAAAACTTATCTTTAGCTATAAAGCTAGGAATATGTACTGTCTCTTCACCTTCTTCCATTACTAATTTGCTAAGTTCTTCTAAGTTTGACTTTATTTCTTCTCTCATTCTATGAATACAATTATTAACCACCTCTATTCTATCTAATTTTATGTCTTCAATGGAATAAATAAGATTGTTTAGATTGTTCATTATTATTTTAAAAGAATCGTGTTTACAAATAAACTCTTGTTATATTGTTATGACAATGTCTAATATGTTTTTGAGTTGATTCTAATTCAATCTTTGCTCTATTTAAAAGTAAATATGCTTCTATAATTAATTTTTTTTCTTTTACAACATTTAAGGCTTTTAATAATGTTTTCTAGATGAGAATTTAGGTTTTTATCCAAAGTTCTCTTTCCATAAACTTGTATATTGTTTGTTTTTGTATTTTAATGTACCATGAAATAGTACTCATAACCTCAATATTTGATATGAAAGACTTTGTTGAACTTAATGCTACTTAGTACTATAAGCATTTATCTTATTATACTTATGTCCTTTTTTTTTTATTTTTCAATTTAACTACCTTTTAATGATTTTAGAACTATGTTCAATTTTTTTTAATAAAAAAAATCCTCTTATCATATATTCAAACCTTATGGAAATAAGAAGATATGAATACAATTAACAAATACAAATGTTATAAAGCAAAGCTTATCTCTTACTACAATCACTATTTCATTATAATTAAAAATAGAAATGAATATGATAGATAGGTAATTTTCCAAACGATAGATTTTAAACGGATACAAATTAAAAAGAGCATGAACACAAATAAAATATAGGGAGGGAAATGTTAAGTCTTTCACAACCCAGTATATCGACCCAGGTCTACTTTACACTTTAAGAAAACAAAACCTTAACTTTGTTTACTTTTCCATTTAGATTATCAAAACTCTCTCGAAAGTATATCTTTTGTTCTCTCTGTGTATCTCTCTCTTAAGGTTTCTATTTTCTTTGAATCTAATGAATTTGATGTTGTGTTTTCTAATGTTTTGCGAAG
Source organism: Lumnitzera littorea (assembly GCA_024138015.1). Lineage (NCBI taxonomy): Eukaryota > Viridiplantae > Streptophyta > Magnoliopsida > Myrtales > Combretaceae > Lumnitzera > Lumnitzera littorea. Next base: position 102,831,532 of record JAMXBB010000009.1, on the reverse strand, counting down.
GATCTAAACCTTGTAATTTAAGTACACTAGTAACTCCAAGAAAATAAAGAGGAAGGAAGGAGGAAAACTAACTTCGAGTTTCAAGATGGTATCCCCTTTCTGATCTTTTTCCGATTTATACTTTGTTTTAATTCTGTTACAATTAGTTGTAAATCTATTTTATTAACTAGTAACCTTTTTGTAAGTTGTAAGCTAAAGTTCTGTAAAAGATACGATATGCTTAAGTCCATGGAATCTCTTATATGCTTAAGTCCATGAGATAGAAATGTATGCTTGAGTCCTTCTATCAAAGACATCACAGTCCTTAAGATAAATTGGTCTTTTTCTACCTCTCTTTCTTAGTTCTTCTCTTATTGAGTCAGAACAATTCCCTCCACCAATGGATAAATCACCTTATCCTCAAGGTGAAAGTTAGGATAGGATGTACGAAAATCATCAATATCTACCCATCTTACATCTTCTGGTAATAGAGATTCCCATTACCTTAGTACTTGAGATATAGTTTGTAACTATTGCATAATCTGTCTAGTAGCAAAAATTGCTAAGGGCCTTACCTTAGGATGATTCTCCATTGAATCTAATGGTAAAGGCACTAAAATAGGCAACTCCCCTTCAACCTTCTTCAATAGAGAAATATGGAACACTGGATGGATTTTAGAATATTCAAGCAACTCTAATTTATAAGGCATAGGTCCAATCTTCTCCAAAACCTTAAAAGGACCATAACATGGTCTACTGAGTTTGAAAGACAAATTTTGAACCACTTAACTTTGTCTATAAGGTTGTAATTCAACATAAACAAAGTGACCCACCTAAAATGACCTATCTACTCTATGTCTATCAATTAAATTCTTCATCCTTAGTTGGGTTAGAGGTAAGTTATCCCTAAGTTGCTTTAATATCTATTCTCTTATGTGTAACTCCTAATTAACTGCTTCATTAGAAGTGGAACACTAAAGATAATCTATAATCTTTTGAGGTTCTCTTCCATATAATGCAACAAAAGGTGTCATTTTTATACCAGTATGGAAACTAGTATTAAAGCAACATTCAGCCCAACACTAGTATTTTACTTAGTTTTATGGTCTGTCTATGACAAATGCTCGTAAATACTGCTCTAAACATCTACTGAGTACTTCAGACTAACCATTTATTTATGGATGGTAAGCTAAACTCATTTAAGCATTGTGCACTACTGAACCTAAAAATCTCTTGCAAAAATTAGCTTATAAAAACTTTGTTCTTATTTCATATGATTGCTTTAGGAATACCATATAGTTTGATGGCCATATTAACAAATAAGTTTACTACTTTAACTATTGTATATGTAGCAACTAAAGTGCCAAAATGAGAGTACTTGGTTAATTTGTCAATCATGACCATAATAACTGATCATCCCCTAGAGGTAAGCAATCCTATAATAAAGTCTATGGCTACTTCTTCAAAAACTTGATTAGGAATATTCAAGGTTTAAAGAAGTTTAGCAGGTGAAGTTATCATATACTTAATATGCTAATATACACAACAATTCTTGACAAACTCCTCAACATCCCCCCTTAAAAAAAAATAAAAAAGAAGGAGAAGCACTTAATCTCTTCAAGGTTTCTAAATCTCCTATATATCCAGCTACTACAACACAATGAAATTCCCTAAGCAACATTAGAATGATGTTTACTTTAGCAGGAGTAAAGATCTTATTTCTCATGAAAAATAACCCATCTTGTACTCTTAAAGGACATAATAATGGTCTACCACGTTCATAATCTTCCATCAATTTCTTCTAAGTGTCATCATTTTGGTGTTAATACTTTAACCAAGAAACAAAATCAAAAGAAGGCATTGTGAGAGCCATGTTCTAATCAGTTCCTTCAAATTATCTAGACAATACATCTAGCACTTTGTTGTCTACCCTCGTCTAGTATTGTACTTCATAGTCATAGCCTAAAAGCTTGACTAAATATTATTATTGTTTAAGGTTTTGTATAGTTTGAGTAAGAATTTCCTTTAAACTCTTCTAACCAATACGTATTATGAAGTGACTTTGTAAGAGATAATGTCTAAAGGTGTGTAAACGGGTCAAACAAGCCAACTTGGCCTACGTTAGCTAGCGGGTTAAACTGGTTGGGCTCATTTGACATGCTTTTAAAAAGGCAAAAAAACTTTGGCCCTAACCTATTTAAAAAGAGAGTTAAGCAGGTTGGCCACGAGCCAAAAGCATAAATATATTAAACGCCTCAACCTAAACCGACCTACTTTGGCCATCGGGTTAAACAAGCCGGGTTCATTTGACTCGCTTTTAAACTGGCCAAAAAACTTTGGCCCAATTCCATTTAAAAAGCGGGTTAAACAGGCCAACCTACTGCCAAAGCCCGCTTGCACATCTCTAATAATGTCTCCATTTCTTCATAACTTCAACCATAGCCATCATCTCTCTCACATACATACCTGCTTTCTATAACCTAAGGCTTAATTTCTTACTAAAGAAAGTTATAGGTTGAGATCCCTATTGCAAAACAACTCCCAATCCAACACCTGATGCATCAATTTCCACAATAAAGATTGATTTAAAGTTGGGTAGAGCTAATACAAGAGTCATCATTAATACTTCCTTGAGGCGGCTAAGGGCTTATTGAGCTTCATCAATCCATGCTAATGCTTCTTTTCTTAACAAATTTATAAGGGGTGTAGCTATCTAAGCATACCTTTTTACAAACCTTTTGTAATAGCTTAAGAGTCCCAACAATCCCTCCAACTGTTTTTGAGGCCAAGCTATAGGCTACTATTGAATAATTGTTATCTTGTTGTTATTTGGTTAAACACCCTATCTTGAAAAAACTTAGCTTAAGTATTTAAGCTTCTACTAGGCAAAAGTACATTTACTCTTCTTCGTACGAAACTAATTATCATAAAGCACTCTAGCTAAGTGCTCCTTATGTAACTCCCATGTTCTACTATAAACTAAGATATCATCAAAAGACACAATTACAAGTTTCCTCAAATAGGATCCGAAAATGTTAGCCATGATGGCTTTAAATGTGGATGGTGCGTTAGATAGCCTAAAAGGAATTACTAAGAATTCTTAATGTCCTTTATATGTCCTAAATGTTGTCTCATGTATATTAGTAGGTGTTATCCTGATTTAATGATATCCAACCCTTAAATTCAATTTAGAAAAATGCATTAAACCCTACAATTTATCTAATAACTCATCAATAGTAGGAATTAGAAATTAATCCATCGTAGTTACTTGATTAAGGGTACCGTAGTTTATAGAAAAATACCAAGTTCCATCTTTCTTTTTAACCAGTAGTACTAATGAAAAGAAAGGACTTGTACTTGGCTTTGGCCTTATCACTCTTAACTCTAACATTTCCCTTACTAATTTCTTTATTTTAGATTTTTGGAAATAGGTATATCGATAAGGGTGTACATTGACAGGCTTTGATTCATCTTTGAGGTGAATATGATGTTGTACGTCCCTCAAAGGTAGCAATGATGATAGAGTTATGGCAACTCTTGGAAATTTGCCTAAAATAGAGTCAATCTGTATATAGCGAGTAGTATCAATAAAAGATCCATCCTTCTAAGCCACTAAACCATAAAAAAAAAAATATATTTTCTTTGATGTAATTAATTTGTGCAATTGATGAGAATGTATCAACTTTGAGGGAATATTATTGTTTCCTTTCAATTGCACTTTAGTACTACCAATAGTGACTAGGCTTAAAGTTGAAAGCCATTACACTCTTAACACAATATCCACCCCTTTTACTAGTAATACATAAGAGTCATTTGAAAATACTAGTTCTTGCATACTAACCTGCAACTCCTTGCATAATCCTTGACATTCCAAGTATTCTACATAACTTACCATAACTCTAAATTTTAGAGTAGTTAATATTGGAACTTTAATTGTTTAACCACATCGGTTGTATGAAGTTGTGTGTACTCCTTGAATCTAGTAGAATAGTCACTAATTTCCCTTTTACACTTCCTTTTAAATGAATTGTTTTAGGAGTCATAGCTCTAGATAAAGCATAGTAGCTTACTTCCATATTTTGATCTTCTTCAAACACTTATGATTATCTTCTATTCTGGAGTTGCAATATACTCTTCATTGATTAATTCCTCATTATCCTCCAAACTCATCAAAATTATGAATTTAGCTTTACCAACATGACCTTTATAGAACTTCTCATCACAATTTAACACAGTCCTATCTCTGTCCTACACAACAATTCAAGAGCTGACATTTTCCTAATTGGAATGTATGGTTTGGTATTTGGTTAAGTTTTTGCAGGGTTTGGGTTGGTAACAAATTAGGTAACAATGGTGTGTTTTAACAATTTGGGTGTGTTTAGATGTGTTAGTATAAAATGTAGCTTTGTAAGAAGAGGGTTTATAGGTTTGAGCTATTTTCTGTATTGTGGTATAGTAAAAGGTTTAGGCTTCTTAGTTTGTTTTCTTATAATTTGGTTCTGTTCATGGCTTCTATTAAGATCGGAATTTGTGTGGACTATATTTCTTGTCTAATAACTAGCTTAAGCCTTGAAATAAAGCAACTCTTCAACAAACCATCTCATTCTAGTAACAAGATTTAAAAAAGACTCAAATTCACTAATGTAATCATCAATAAAATCCATTTGAGTTAATTTAGTTAATTTTTCCTGATAGTCTTCAAACCATGATGGGCCAAAAAGTAATTTCAAAGCGTCTAAGAGTTGTGGCCAAGTATTGAACATTTTATTATTATGCATCCAAATGTACCATTATCTTACATGAGATTCTAATGCAAATTATGCAAGTTGCAATCTCTCTTCTATTGAAACATTATGATATTTAAAGAACTACTTTGTTTTAAAGATTTAACTAGTTAGGCCTCCTCCACTTAATTTAAGCAACTTCAATTTTATTTGTTTCATCTAAGAACTACTATTTTCTTATGATGCATTATGAGAAGATGATGAACTATTACTAACTTGTAAATTCTAATTCCTTGCTTCTTATGGTTGCTTATGTACTATATTTATAAGACTCTACAATTGTATGATGACATTCGTAATCTTTATCTACTTCTTCAACTCCTTATGAAACCTATGCATCTTAGCTAACAATTTCTCCAATTCATGCTTATTACTATCAACTTACTCCTGTAATTGAGATACAACTTTATTGTTGTTTGCCATCTTTCAATCGATCAATCTCTCGATGAAAGCACTAATGTTAATCTTTCATACCCTAGTATATTAGCCCAAGCCTACTTTACACTTTGAGTAAAAAAAATCCTAACTTTGTTTACTTTTTTGTTTAAACTATCAGAATTCTCTCGAAGGTATCTATTTTGTTCTCTCTGTGTATCTCTCTCTTAGGGTTTCAATTTTCTTTAAATCTGATGTTATGTTTTTTATTATTTTGTGAGGAATTTGAACCTTATGCTTTGAGTGCACAAGAAAATCTAAGAAAATGAAGAGGAAGGAAGAAGGAAAACTAATTTCAGGGTTCAAGATGGGTATCCCCTTTCTGATCTTTTTTCTATTTATACTTTTTTTTTTATTTTGTTACAATTAGTTATAAATTTGTTTTATCAACTAGCAATTTGTTTGTAAGTTGTAACCTAAAGTTTTGTAAAAGATACAATATGCTTAAGTCAGTAAGACATAAATGTATGTTTAAGTCCTTCTATAAAAAACATCATACATAATCCTTAAGATAAGTTGGTCCTGTTCTACTTCGTTTGTCTCGACCCTTCTCTTGTTGAGTCATAACAACTTAGTGAATAGTTACAATTAGTAGGATTAATTAGTTAAGTAAGATAGTAAATTAATTGTAATTACTAAAGTTTGTTAAGAAATGAGTTACTATAAGAAATATTATAAATAGTATTTATAAAAGTTAGAGGATCATCATTTTATTCATAATTAAATTCAAGAACTATTATTCTAAAATTCTCTATCCTTCTCTCTTAAATTTCTAGGAGTTTGTTTATCTTTTACTCAAACTAAAGACAGTATACATTTTTCTTGTTCATATATATAGGCTACGTGAGATTATATTAATGGTGCTCTCTTTACTCATTACCATTGATTAATCCATTCTCAATAATTTGATCCTATTTGTTTCTCTTCTTTTCTTTCGCTATCATAACATTTTTATTTGTTGTTCAATTTTGTTCTTGATTTCTAGTCTTGATCAATTCACAAGATCTTATTGCCCTAGCATACATAAGAAATTCGCTGGCACCATTACAAGTATCAACATAGAAAATGATGGTATCATTCAATAAAATGGAAAAAGATTTAAGTAAACTCATAGCAAGTAATAAGCATTTGGAAGAATTAATTACTGATCATACTAAAGAACAAAATTTGACGAAACGGTATGATGAAGATATTACACCAGCTATAGAAGTTGTAGATGAAAAAAATTCTCAAGTGGTTCAAAATAATGATCAAGAAAATGTTACTGTTATAAAACAATAAGATTCTTAGATTGATATCAAAAATAATTTCCTTCATGATCAAGAAGTTTTGACAATTCAACTATTCAAATTTCTAAAAAATCAAAATACAAAAGTAATTAGTGATAAGCTCCTTTATGTCGATTTTGGTATAATGGTAGAAGTGATTAAAGTCATCACTTGCATTTCTTATGAGCAGTATATTTTTCAAATGAAGTTGCACTTAATCTTAAAGACAATATTTAAGAATATCGAAGAGCCAAGTCATAAGGAAGGAAGGTCATTCTATAAAGACAAACCTATAATAAATGCTTTAAGTTTTTTGAATCCTATTGGTAAATTTTTACTTTTATTATATAGGATTAGTTAATTATTGTTTGTTTGCTTATCTTGTCCTTTTAAACCTTGAGGACAATGTTTTTGTCTAGGATGGAGGAAATTGTAATTAGTTTTGATATTAGTTAGTTAACTTAGTGAATAGTTGTAATTATTAGAATTAATTAGTTAAGCAAGATAGTAAACTAGTTGTAAATAGTAAAATTTGTTAGGAAAGTAGTTATTATAGGAAATATTATAAATAACATTTGTAGAAGTAAAAAGATCATCATTTCATTCATAATTAAATTTAAGAACTATTATTCTAAAGTTCTATCTCCTTCTCTCTTAACTTTCTAGGGGTTTGTCTTTAACTCAAACTAGAGACAATTTCATTTTTCTTATTCATATGAGTAGGCTATGCAAGATTATATCAATAACCCTAAGAGAGAGATACACAGAAAGAACAAAACAGATACCTTCAAGAGAGTTTTGATAGTCTAAATGGCGAAGAAGCAAACAAAGTGAGAGTTTTGTTTTCTTAAAGTTTAAAGTAGGCTTAGGCCGATATATTGGGTTGTGAAAGAATAATGTTAGTGCTTTCATTAAGAGATTGGTTGGTTGCAAGATGATGAACAACACTAAGGCTGTGTCTCAATTACAAGTGCAAGTTGACTATAAGTATGAATTAGAGAAATTGTTAACTGAGATGCATGGGTTTTGTAAAGAGTTGAATAAGTAGATAAAGATTAAGAATATCATTATACAATTGCAGGGTCTTACAAATACAATACATAAGCAGCCACAAAAAAAGCAAGGAATAAAAAATTACAAGTTAGTAATAGTTCACTATCCTCTTATAATGTGTCACAAGAAAATAGTAGTTCTTAACCTAAACAAATAAAACAGGAGTTAGCTAAATTTAGTAGAGGGGACCTAACTAGTTAGATCTTTAAAATAGGGTAGTTCTCTTAATATCATAATGTTCCAATAGAAGAGAGATTACAACTTACATCATTTGCATTAGAATCTCATGCAACACAATGGTACATTTGGATGCATAATAATAAGACGTTAAGTACTTGGCCATTGTTCTTGTAAACTTTGAAATTGCATTTTAGCCCATCATAGTTTGAAGACTATTAAGGAAAATTAACTAAATTGACTCAAAGGGGTTTTATTAATGATTTCATTAGTAAATTTGAGTCTCTTTGCAATCTTGTTACTGGAACGTCACGTTAGATGGTTTATTGAAGAGTTGCTTTATTTTGGGGATTAAGCTAATTGTTAGATGAGAACTACAATTCACATAAATTGCAACCTTAATAGAAGCCATGAATAGAGCCAAATTACAAGAAGACAAACTAAGAAGCCTAAGCCTTTTACCAAACCATAAGATGAAAACAACTTAAACCTATGAACCCTCCTCTTACAAACCCATCTTTTATACCAACAAACCCAAATACACCTAAATTGTTAAAAACACACGTTATTACCTAATCATGTTACCAACCCAAACCCTGCAAAAACCTAACTGAATATCAAACCATACATTCTAATCAACAAAATGGAAGCTTCTAAATTGTTGTCTAAGAGAAAGAAAGGATTATGTTACAATTGTGATGAGAAGTTCCATAAAGGTTATAGTTGTAAAGCAAAATTCATGATTTTGATGAGTTCGAAAGATGATGAGGAATTGGGTAGTGAAGAGTTTCTTGCAACTCTAGCATTAAAGGATGATCAACAAGTGTTTAAAGAAGATTAAAATATGGAAGTAAGCTACTGTGCTTTATCTAAAGCTATGACTCCTACAACATTTTGTTTGAAAGGAAGTGTCAAAGGGAAATTAGTGACTATTCTACTAAATTCAAGGAATACATACAACTTGATGTGGTTAAACAATTGAAGTTAGCAATATTAACTACTCCAAAATTCAAAGTTATGGTGGGTAATGGAGAATACTTGGAATGTTAGGGTGATGAGAATCAGACTTAACAATCCCCAGGCTGAGGTTAACTTGCCCCATCTAAGGTTAAGTTGATAGTAGAAGACCGAGAGGGGGAAAATGGTACAATTAGCAATAGGCTTGCCGTCTACTGAGAAGCTAAGAGACCAAACAGCCTAGGACTCAAGTCTAAAGAAAAACTCGATACAACATGAAAAAACTAGTGCCAACCAATCCTAAAGCTTAGCAACTGTGAACCAACCTTACAGGCAGCTCGGCTAAGCACTGTAGGACCTTAGCAACTCCTATCCAAACTAGGACATCTAACTACCAACCTTACCCAGTCCAAGATAGCTCAGATGACCCATATGCTAACCTCCCTATTAAGCGCACCATTTTGTATACTTGTAAATATTTTCCTTAACTTTAGTTATAGGGCTTACTTTAGGGTTTAAGGCCTTGTACTTTATTTACATTTTTGCCACTAGGGTATTATAATGTACTATAAATAGTAACATTTGTAATTAGTAGAGAGTCGAACCTTCTTTTTAAACAAGAATATACTTGATATATTTGTGAGCTGTTCTAGCTTATGCTATAGATTATTGAGTGATGTTTTAATCATTAATCTTTCTTATGTTCTTATCAATCTTATTCTCGAGATTGCAGTGAACCCCTTCATTTAGGAAAGTTAATGAATCCCATCTAACCTTCATTTGAAACCCTGAAACTTGGTTTGGTTTTTGTGAGTTGTATTGAAACCCATTTCAAGCTCAACCTTTGATTGTGTTTGTATTTTGGTGTGCAATATCTATCTATATTTACATTCAAAACCCTATTTCACTTCCTATTCCTCATTCCTACTTGACCTCCAAATATCCATTTGCAGTTCATGTTTGCTGTATACACTTCGAGTCGTATCATCTTAGTATTAGAGCTTTGGAGAGATACACATGTTAGTGATCTTCAAAGTTTGATTCGTAGTTTGAACATCTCTATTAATCATCGTTCTATAGTGTAGTGAGTTGTTCATGCCCTTATTAGTTGTGCTATTATACTGTTTGTACTAGGTTGTAGAGTTGAGTAATGGTAATTTCAGTAGTTATCTCTAGTTGTCAAAGTTTTTATCAATCATAACTAGCTTTAGAAATCGAGTAGTAATAATTTTTAGGTTACCGTTAGTTGTATCTTGTTAGTAGTAGTATTTTGGGGATTGTTTTAGTAGTGTTCTTTCGTTGAGAGTGACTGTCGACTTCAAATTATGGTAGTTCTGAGTTAAGTCGAGTGTATTACATGTTTGTTAAAATTTCGAAGGAAATTACTATACTAACGAGAATGTTTGAAGATAGTGTGAATATCAATGGTGATAGTCCCTGTAGATTCAGAATCTGGAATATTAGATTCAGAATCTCACTCATTCTATCTAGCAACTTACTGGCTTAGTTAGAGACCGTAGACCTGTTGGCCAAGGTGAAAGAAGAGACCGAGCACCAACCAGTGGAAGTGACTCCAACGAACCTGTTAATGATGAACGACAACCAAGATGAGCTACCAAGCTAAGGAGAAGAGAGTCGGAGTTAAGAAAAGATTTGGCCGAGTAGAGCTCCAATAGAAGTAGCTGATTTGTTCGGAATGCAAGGGATGAGCCCTGAACATATAGCCAAAGACTTGACAACATCAAACTTAGGCTGTTGACCTTCAGTAGTAGTAGCTGACTTGAAGAGTTTTTTAACTGGATTCCCCGAGTAGAGAAGTTGTTCAAATGTTATAAGTATAATGATAGAACCAAGGTTAAGCTAGCTTCATTATCCCTTATTGAGTATGCTAGTCTTTGGTAGGATAAATTGTTCACCAAGCGAGATGCTAAAGGAGAAGAGCCGATTAAAACTTGAAGGCTTATGAAGAGATTAATGAACCAATGCTTTATGCCGACCTAATTTAAATAAGAGATGCTTTATGCCTTTCAACACTTAAGGCAAGGTTGAAACACTGTTGAAGAGTACTTACAAGAGTTTGAGACATTGATGATGAGATATGAGATTGTCGAGCCACAAGATTACACTATTGCTAGGTTCTTAAGTGAACTCCAAGATGACATTGCTGATGTAGTCGAACTGCAGTAGCTCAACTCATTGGACAAGTTAATCAATTTGGCATTAAGGGTGGAGAGATAGAGGAGGAGAGGACACTAGAGGCCAACTAACTAACCTCAATAGGGCAGTCCTAAGCCTAAGAGGTATAAGGAGAAGAAAAAGCCTGAGAAGTGGATGGAGAAAGGAGAGTCTAGCCGAAACTAAGAAAATAAAGAAGGAGAAAGTGCCTAGCACCAAGGCCTGAGAAGTTAAGTGTTTCAAGTGTTTAGGCTAGGGAGATATTGCCTCCTAATGTCCAAATAAGAGGTCACAATCTTGAAAGACGAAGGATCAAGTGGTCAAGTAGAGAGTTAGAGTGATAAGAGCTTGGAAGGTGAGTTGGAAGAAGAGAGTGTCTATGTGGATCTAGAAAAACTCTTGGCCATGATGAGCTAGCGAGCCGACCTGAAAGAAGACCCAAGCTAGAGGGAGAACTTATTCCAAATTCGATGTTTGGTGAATGGGAAGACCTATTCCCCAGTTGTTGATGAAGGTAGTTGCACCAACATCATCTTTACCAAGCTAATTACAAGGATGAAATTGCTGACTTAGCCGCATCCCTTATCTTATGGGCTGAAGTGGTTTAATGATAAGAGTATAGTCTATGTACATAAGAGAGCTTAGATAACATTCAAGGTAGGGCAATATGAGGATAAACTAGATTTTGATGTGGTACTTATGAATGTTGCCAATCTCATCCTTGGCCAACCTTAGGAGTACAACTAGAGAGTGATCCATGATGGCTTCCTCAACACTTACACTATTTAGAAAGATAGGAAGAGCAGCTGCTTGACCCCCATGATTATTGAGGAGATTCATAGCAACCTAGTGCCCATGGTGAAAAGAAAAGGGAAGAGAAGTTTATTCAGTATCCAAGCTCGTGCTCATTGTCTAAAGTTGAGGACGACTTCTTTTCAGCCCGTAGTGATGATAGGAATTAGCCTATGATGATCCCCAAGCCAAGGTTGAGTAGTTGCAAGTCAAGGCCAACCTGTTCCAGACAGAGGTCAACCTATCCCTAGCTAAGACTTGCCCCATCTAAGGCCGAGCCAATAGTAGAAGGCCAAGAGGGGAACAAGGTATAGCTTAGCAACAGCCTTATTGTCTGCGGAGAATCTAAGAGACTAGATAGCTTAGGACCCAAGTCTAAAGAACAACTTAGTATAGCATGAGAAAACTAATGCCAACTAATCTTAGAGCTCAAAAACTATGGGCTAACCTCACAAGCAACTTAGCTAAGCATTGTAGGACTACAACAACTCCTACCTAAACCAAGACATCTAACTATCGACCTCACTTAGTCTATATCCTACTCATTCCAAAATAGCTCAAATGACCTGCATGTTGACATCCTTATTAAGTGCACTATTTTGTACACTTGTAAATATTTTCCTTAACTTTAGTTATGGGCCCATTTTAGGCTTTAAGGAATTGTACTCTATTTACATTTTTGCCACTAGGGTTTTATGATGTACTATAAATAACAACATTTGTAATTAATAGAGAGGTCGAACCTTCTTTTTAAACAAGAATATACTTGACATATTTGTGAGCTATTCTAGCTTGTGCTTTAGATTATTGAGTGATGTTTTAATCATTACTCTTTCTTATGTTCTTATCAATCTTATTCTTGAGATTGTAGTGAACCCCTTCATTTAGGTGATTTAGTAAATCCTATCTAACCCTCATTTGAAACATCGAACCTTGGTTTGGTTTTCGTAAGTTATATTGAAACCCATTTCAAGCTCAACCCCTGATTGTGTTTGTGTCTTGGTGTATAATATCCATCTACATTTACATTCAAAACCTCATTTCACTTCCTATTCCTCATTGCCACTTGACCTTTGAATATCCATTTGTCGTTTGTGTTCGCTATGTACACTCTGAGTCATATCATAGGGTATATGTAAGGAGTTACACATTAGTATGCATCAACATGCTTTTTCAATTGATTGTTATGCATTAGTAGTAAAAGGGGTAGATATTGTTTTATGTATACAGCAAGTGTTTGAAGAACAAGGTAGCAATTCTTATTTAACCTTGTTCTTGATGACCAACTAAGTTTAAAGAACTTTAGGAGAAGGTTTTTTATTGTTTAATGATTTGTTTTTATGGTAAATTTAAAAAAAATAATGAAAATTCTTGCAAAAAGAAGTCTAAAAAATATCGATATGTACTTAGACATCTAAGCATCTAATTCTAAGCATTACAACTCTTCATAAGGATATATTCATTAACATTATGTGGTTTTTAATCATTAAATTATGTTTAGATCAATTGAAAACTGGTCTTGGTTGTTTATTACGAAGCCATGTAACTTTTGAAAGATGATACATTGCACTTATTAAGTAAAAACGTCATCAAATGTGAAGAGTCACACCAGTTAAGTGGACATAACCACGTGACATAGTCGTGTCTATTGGTTGTGTCACTTTCTAAACATGGATTGCAAGGACATGATCATATCATTTGGTCATATCACTTTCTACTCATGCACTTCATTGACATGACCAACTAACATGGTCATGTCTCCGGTTATGTAACTTTATACTTACCCATATTCTTACATATCATAAAGCCCAACTTAAATATGATCATGTAATAATCTTTTACATCACTTTTGACCGTACATAAATATTTCTTCTCATCTAAATGATATAAAAATCTTCAACCTAACATCTTACTTAGTTGAAAATCTATTTAATATTCCCTACTAGATCACCAATCATGTGATTTTTTTCTTCTAAATTGTGAAAATGCATAAGGAATGGTATTTGAGGATTTGAACCAATCCATAGTGCAAATCTCTCAAAATTATAACAGGATGTTAAGTGCTCATTCGCTTGAACCTACATGCTTTATGTTACAATAGAAGAAACTACATATATTTTTACTGTTCTTATAAACCAAGTGGATTTTCTAATAGCGTGAACATGGCCTTACGCTCATCCTAGCTAATTGAATATTTACAAGAAATACACCTATCAACACTTGCTTAGAAGTGGCACTGCTTCAATATTCAACTAAGTAAGTATATTCGAAACCAATTCAAATTTCCAACACATAGTCGATCTATTAAGAGATATTTCAATATCTCATCCTTTAAATCACTTAAGTATCATTGTAAATTATCTTTTGAACTTCTATAATGATGGTCTACTAAGAAGAAGTAGGATTCTCATTACAACAAACTAGTTGGCTTTTAGACCTATTTTAGCATATATCATTTTAATTTGTTCTTTTGATAATGTTTTTGTCAACGAATCTGCAAAATTACCCTTAGTCTTAACATAGGTTATATTTGTAATCTTATTAATCATGCCTTAGCCTAATGCATCTAGACTTCTCGTTGTACAATTTACTACAGGCACTTGACCTAATAAATTATCACCAAAAGGATCAAATGACTAAATATGATAACTCTAATTTTGGCTACAACACTTTCATAAACAAAAACCTTTGCCATTTGTTCCTTTCATCTAACTTTGCATGATAATTACAACATATATTATAGTGTACATTTGTAGGAATAATCAAACTCATTGATACAATCTATTTACCCTCACTACATTCTACACTTTTAATACTAAGTTAGCACCTACTTGATTTGAATTTCCAAGTCAAATAGTAAGCTTGATGCACCTTAGTTAATTAGACACATTGTTTACCATATAACTCTCTAAGTCATCCACTTCAACATATCAATGATCTACCTTTTCCTCAAACTAAAATTAATTGACTTAAACTTTTACTATGTGAGATCATTTGACATTATAGTACAAGTCAAATTTCATCTCATTATTTAAGGATGATGACTTAATGAGAGTAAACATTTCATATTTATCCCACCCTTCATAATTGTATAGTTATAAAGATATTGTTCACAAATTTTTTCATACTGCACGATTATGTTTTCACTAGTGGGAACTTAATACCGAATTAAATTTAATTCTAGACACCAAGTTATTTTTTAATCAAAACTTTCACTTTTTTATTTTATGACTTTAATTGCTTTAAAGTTTAGGGTTTATCTATACAAATACTCTTTATTTTTCTAAGCATTACAACTTAGTTACCCCAACACTTTAGACGTTTTCTCAAATTGGTTTTCTTAGTTCTCAATATTTATAGAAAGAAAACCATTGACTTTTGAGATAGGATTATGAAAATAGCAAAATATATCAATGTCAAAACACGAGGAGCCAACTTAATACAACTAATTATTCCATACATTGCATATTAGAAATTGTTAATTTTTCAAATGTCACATAGTTAAGTATATGGAATGCACAATTCCTTAGACAACGTATATCATGATCTACACATAGCATATTATTTAATATTATCACATGTATGTTGACATTGAGATTTATACACCAAGATAACATAAGACATTCTATATATATTGATAATTGGTAGTAATCTATCGAATTAATTACTAGTATGATCCAACCATAAGAATTCCCACAATCAAGTATCAAATTGATTCCAACCAAATAAGGTAAACATAATACCTTATATCAAATTCAATTAACTATCTCATACTTAGTCAATATGACATAAGAATAAAGAAATTACTTATATTGCAATTTCTTTATGAGAGAAAACATATCACTTCAAGTTACCAAAATAAACATACGGCCACAAGAAATTGATCAATAAGTTTGTCATCAGGGACTTATGATTTGCACAATTATTTATTTTTGCAATGGCCACAATTTGATATTATGTACACAAATATATATATATATATATATATCAAGAATCAAATGTATAGAATCCACTAATGCATCAATTTAGCTTTTAATAATATTTTCTTTATATGTTCGAACGATAATTATGTTGAACATTACAAAATAAACTTCTTCAAACACAACATGATGCACTCAATTTTGCAAAATAATTCATTTGAATATAACAATAATATTCTCAATAGAAACTATGTTCCACAATTTATATTATCATAGATTCATGTCATATATTATCAAACAAGACATATAGATATGTAGAATGGTCTACATTTCAATTTACTATCAACAATCAAGTTTTTCAATGATAACATTTTTAGGGAAAAAGTAGTATTTTAAGACAACACTCATTTATCAACCATGGAACCAAATGTAGTGAGGGTAAAAAATCATAGGGTGACTCAACAACAAATTTTGGCTTAGATCAAGGTACTCCCTTCTAACTTATCTGGTATATTTCCGGTATTTATGTACATCCTTCTATTAGTACCCTAAATATGTTGTAGCAAGAGCTAAAAGATATGTCCCATAGTATTGATGCATTATGGCTTCTCATGGGTGATTTTAATGAGGTTCACTCTAATGGTGAGAGATGGAGTTTATCAGGAATGTATGGACATGTGTTATATGTCAAATTTAGGATACGTAGGGAAGAGATTTATGTGGTCCAAGCATTCGAGGAAGTTAGCTGATCTTATACAATCATGTATTGATAGGGCATGGGCAAATTATCGGTGGCAAGCCCTTTATCTTGAAACAAAGGTCTTTCACCTTTCAGCAATATGTTCATATCATTGTCCTCTCTTATTGAATACCTTCCTACCAATAAGAATGGGGCTATAGGTGCACAGACTTTTCATTTCCAACCTACGTGGGTTGATCATCTATCCTTTAAAGAATTTGTAGGCCTTCACTAACACTTGTCTAAGGAAAAAAATTAAGAGGACTTGAATATTTTTGCAAAAAAGCTTTAAGATTAGAATAGAGATGTCTTTGGTTTGATCCATGTCAAGAGCAAACATCTTTAAGGGAAAATTGAGGAACTAAGAGAAAGAATAAAAAGTGACTTGAGCTAATCTATGATAGATAAGGAAAATTTTCTCTAAGAAGCGCTGAAAGATGTTTTGAATTAAGAGGAGAAATTATGGGCAACCAAAGCTACAGCTAAATGGTTAATAGATAGGGAATGCAACATTAAAATTTTTCCATGCCTCAACTTTAGCAAGAAGGGCCCAAGGATGCATTTTAGGGTTGTTTGATAATGTAAGCAATTAGGTTATTAAACACTTAGACCTGGAAACCATGATCACCAAACACTTTGAGAACTTATTTTGCACTAAAAGATAGTTTGTTAAACTGAATCCCCCTACTTAGTTCATGTAATGGAGTTTTTTCCAACAGGCTAAGGTTGTATCCTCGGTAAGAGACATGATATAAGAAGAAGTAAAAAGGGCAATGTAGAGCATCGTAAATGTAAAAACCCCAGGAATTCGTGGTCTATACTCCCTCTTCTACAAGACATGTTCAAAAACAGTTGAAGAATTAGTCTTTAATATAATGAAGGACATTTGGTAGAATGAGAAAATTCCAAATGATATCAACCAGACTCTTATCGTTCTCATTCCTAAAAAACGGGGGCTAATTAATAGGAATAAGACCATCGGACCCTTGACCTAAGCCCCAGCTTGAGGGTTGGAAAGTATGGTTAGGCAAATTCTTTTTTTAAGACCTACCATCAAGGAGTTCAAGCTACTGCAATCTACCAACCTGATGCCCTGGCCGAATCGAACCCTCTTGTAGTCATCATTCATCTCTAACTACCAACCTAAACTACACTTGAACATTAGCTTAGCTCATTCAACCATCAACTCAACTGACCTGAATCTGAGTCATACTGAATATGTTTAAGGCAAATTCATCTCAAAAGAATTATCTGCTCAGCTCAACACACCTGACCCACCAGCTCTACTTGATACCTCCGTTCAGCAGTCACTAACTTAGACGTCCAGTTTGTCTTTTTTGCTAGAAAGTCACCCATCTACAGAAAGCTATGTGTTTGAGCAAGCACATGATAGATTCCTCTATACAAGATACTCATTTTTGTTGTATTTTCAATTATACCCTTATTATTCCTTATATATTATTTCTTTTAAATAATGACCTTTTTAGTCTTTTCCATTTTAGGTAGGTTGCCCTAGTTTTTCGAGTATAAACACCCATCGTATATGTAGCTACAAGGACGTTATTATCATCTTACATCTGATATTGAATATTCTTCGTTTCGTGAACTTGTTCACAGCATGTTTATTTATTTCACTCTTATCTTAACCCTTAAGTAAGGTTAGGTGGTGAGTACTATCATTAGACCATCCCGTGTGCCATATTGAGTTATGCCGTGAGTCCTCGAAAGTTTCCTGGTGTGTTATATACTTGAAGTTGTTCATGGGTTTTCTTGTTTTACCTTCCCTGTTTTAGTGAATTTCTCCCTTTATCCTTCAAGCTTTTTGAAAGTTTGGACCTACCCCTGCAATCAATCTTGTATGTCCATGGATCTAGTTCAGATCATCTTAGTATTAGAGTAGAAGTTTTGTTTGGGTAAATTATATTTAAGTTTTTGTGAAGTAATGTTTGTTGTGGTAGTATGTTGAGGTTGTGTGAAGATTCATTAAAGTGTTTATAGAAGTTAAAGGGGTATAGTAGTTGTGATACTGTCTGACGTAGATGAACACACGATGTCTAGTATCGCACGAACTAGGGGGATGGGTCTAGACCTCAAGATAATTCGAAGGATAAAAGATAGTTAAAGGTTGAGCAAGGGCCCTCATGCATCGATGATGGATATGATGCACCAACGCCTTATATGAGCTCGGGTCGCACTTTATATGATTTACAAGTGTGGCCGGAGGTCACTTGCTATTAGTCCACAGTCAATGGGCTAAATAAGAGTAGCTCGAAAGTAAGTAATAGAATACTTAGCTCAAGAGAGTATGTTTAAAAAATTAGGATTGTATTCTTTTTGTTCCAGCTATCAATATCTAAGTATTTATATGATCCCATTAGGGTAAATCTTAGGTTAGAGTAATTTA
The DNA here is from genome assembly GCA_024138015.1 of Lumnitzera littorea. Classification (NCBI taxonomy): domain Eukaryota; kingdom Viridiplantae; phylum Streptophyta; class Magnoliopsida; order Myrtales; family Combretaceae; genus Lumnitzera; species Lumnitzera littorea. The sequence continues at coordinate 102,812,849 of JAMXBB010000009.1, read as the reverse complement.
TAAAAAAAAAAAAAAAGGATTCCTACTAATAGAGGAAAGAGAATAATTTACAAGGGTAATATTGTAATTAGGCAAAAAGAACATCCAATAGCAACAAAGGATAGTACAGATGTCAGAAAGGATAGCGTGCGCGTAGTTTGCTCATTCTATGGTCCCAATGACATTGCTAGTTGAGTAAGGGCAAGTTTGGACCAAGTTAAGTCGGTGTTAGTAGTTCGAAAGCTTGAATAATTAGGATTGGAAAAGGGGTTGGTTTAGGGGCGACTTATTGTTGAGTCAACCTCTAAAGGTTAGCTCCGTAGAATTGTCAGCTTAGCCTCGACACAAATTAGGTAAGCAGTATTCTGGTTTGATGCTTAGGTAGGTATGTTGTAGAGAGTTCTGTTCAACACATCGACTAGACACCTCCGTAGCTCCTTGGATGATGTAGAGAATAAAGTAACTCGACAGGTCAAACTAAGGGATACACTACTCCTTGTCATTCAACTCACTTCGAATAGCTCAACGAATCATCTGAGCAAGCCCTCAAGCTTGGGAGTATGTAATTGGTCGATAATCCCTATCATCCCCTCCGAAATGTTTGAAATTTGGGATCAAATCTGGCTTAGCTCCATGTTGCTCATCTTTAAGAGTATATAGGTGGAGATTGACAATGTTGAAGGAGTCCAAAACTTTGTACTCTTTAGGTAGATCAATCTTTTAGGCATTAAGATTGATCTTTTTAAGCACTTTGAAGGGTCCGTTAGCTCTGGCAGATAACTTACTCTTCCTCAAGTTAGAGAACTGTTCCTTGCTAAGGTGGATCCAAACCAGATCAACCGGTTGAAATTCTCATTTCCTTCATCCTCAACCTCACCTCTCAAGCTTGGTAGTAATTCGACTTAATTGTTCTATAACCTTCTGGTGCATGGCTTTGATGGCCTTGACTCTTTCTATAGCTAGCTAGTCATCATTTAGGCTTGGAAAGGATGTTTGGTCCATTGGAAGCTTAGGGTTGGAACCTATAGGCGACCTTAAATGAAGACATATTTGTTATGTTGTAGGTGGTCCTATTGTAGGTAAACTCTATGATCAGCAAGCATAGATCCCAATCAACCATGTTCCAATCAACAACAACTTGTAATAAAGTTCCTATTGTTCTATTGACAACCTTGGTTTGTTCGTCCATTTGTAAATGATAGGATGTACTGTATAATAGCTTGGTTCCCATACATCTCTATAACGTTCTCTAAAAGTAGCTCATGAACTTTGGGTCTTGATTTGAAACAATGGTTCTAGGTACTCCATGAAGCTTGATTACTTCCTGTAAGAAAAGAAAAGAAATAGTTGAAGCGTCATTGGTTTTGGTGTAGGGCACAAAGTGTTCCATCTTGCTAAATTAATCTATGACCACCATGATAGAGTTCTTCCCTTAGGACGTCCTATACAATCCTGACATGAAGTCCATACTTAGCTCGGACCAAGGTTTGGTTAGAATAGGCAAGTGTAAATAGTGCCCTTGGGAGACTCGACTCCTTACTTTTTGCAAGTAGAACACTTTTCCAACATAGATTAGACATCTCTCATCATTCTTAGCCAAAAAAATCTTGAGAATAGTACCTCATGAATGCAGTACTGGCCAAAGTATCGTGATAATCCTCCTCTATGAGCCTCATGCATTAATGATTCTCTTATGGAATAGGTCAGGATATATAATCTCCGCTTCCTGAACAAGTACATATCCTTCCTCACACCTAGCATAAATGGTACCAAAATGTGGATCCTTAGCATATAAATCTTTTATTATTGAAAAACCAAGTAGCCTGGTTTACAGCTCAGTCAAGAGAGAATGTCGTCTTGATAGGATATCGGCTATTACATTGTTCTTCCCATTCTTATACTTTATGACATAAGAAAATCTCTCCATAAACTCAATCTATTTGGTTTGTCTATGAGACAACTTAGGTTGGCTCTTCAAATATCTCAAGGATTCATAATTAATGTAGATCACATATTCCTTAGGTAGCAGATAGTGTTGCTATACAATTAGAGCTTGGATCAAGGAGTAAAACTCCTTATCATAAATAGTATAGTTAAGTGTAGCTCCTCTAAGTTTTTCACTAAAGTAAGCAATAGGTTGGCCTTCTTGCATCATCACAGCACCTATGCTTAGTCCTGACGCATCATACTCTACTTCAAACAATTTATCAAAGCTCGATAGAGCTAAGATGAGGATCGTAGTCAACTTCTCCTTCACCTCCTCAAAACTCCTCTACTCCTTCTCTCCTCATTTAAACTCAACATTCATCTTCGATAGTTCAGTGAATAAGGCTACGATCGTACTGAAATTTCGTATAAATCTATGATAGAATGATGTTAAGCTATGAAAACTTCTCACATCGGCTAAAGTGGTTGGTATAGGCCATTCCATGATCGCTTTTATCTTCTCATCATCGACTCGTATTCCTCCACTACCTATAACGAACCTTAGGAAGATTACTTTGGGTCAACAAAAGTTACACTTCTTCAAATTGGCATAGAGCCTTTCAGATCAAAATTTTGTAAAGACTGCTTAAAGATGCTCTTAGTGAGTCTCCAAATCAAGGTTATACATTAAGATGTTGTCAAAATAAACCACCATAAATTTCTTTATTAGTTTTCAAAGCACATGATTCATCAATTGCATAAATGTGCTCAGTGCATTGGATAGTCCAAATTACATCACAAGCCATTCATACAATCCATGGTGTATTTTGAATGCGGTCTTCCACTCATCACCTTTGCACATTCGAATCTGATGGTATCCAGATTTAAGATCAATCTTGGAGGATACTCTTACTCCATTTAACTTTTCTAACATATTATCAAGCCTCGGTATGGGATACTTATACTTAATGGTGATGCAATTGATTACTCGACTATCATACACATTCTCCATGACCTATCCTTCTTAGGTACCAATTGCATTTTTGATGCCCCAAATGGGAGGTAGACCTTCCGGCATCTCACTTAGGAATAGATCGACAAACTCATCTAATAAGATTTTCACTTCAGCAGGCACCATTCCTTCCTTGGATCTCATCTCCAACAACCTTCTAACCAGCAGATAGGTTGGCTCTTCGAGCTCCACCTCTCTCTTTAGCTCGGCTTGAGTCATTACTAAAGCCTCTTTCTTTAGGACTTAAGTCAATTGAGTTTACACGCTTTGAACTTGTTCAGCAGTCGTAAGGCTCAACTTCGCCTTGTTGCCTTCTTGCTATAGGGAATACGTATTCCTCCTTCCATCATACATTACAGTTCAGTCAAACATCCACGATCATCTGAGTAGAATGCAGGACGCACTCATGGGTAACATATCACAAAGCACTTCATCTTGACAATTGCCAATATAGATCAACATAGACACTTGTTTATTCACCTGTAAGGCACCCCTATCACTGAACCAATATAGCTTATAAGGTTTTACGTAAGGCTTGGTCGATAACTCAATTGTTAGACCATGAAAGTAGACGCTGTGTTGTTACAACTCCCACTATCAACAATTAGGGCATACAGCGACTCATTCATCTTGCATCCAATTTGGAAGAGATTCTCTCTCTATTCTTCCTTAGGCTTAAGAATAGGACTCATATTCATTGTCCTCTTCAACACTAGAGTGGTCAGCATAAAATTACCTTCTTTGCTATAGATGACTTCCTCTTCCTTTGGATAGCTCAATTTGCTTAGTCTCTTTCAGGTCTTCTACTTCCTCATCAGTACTATCTACCTCAATAATCGACACTTTACCTCGGATGACCATGGTTCTCCTATTTGGATACTAAACAACCATGTATCCAAATCCTTAGCATTTAAAACACTTGATCTCACTCATCTTTCATCTTAAGCTTTAAACCTTTTCGAACTTCCTTGAGACCTCCTTCTCCTCTGCTTAGGCATTTTGAGTAGGTCAGGTCTCAATTACCTTACTGGGTTTTGTTCACACAGGTCTGCTTGGAACAGATCGGCTATTGTTGGGTCAATTGATAAGGAGTCGAAACCTTCTTGTTTGACGCCTTTTGATTCTTTGGGCGGCTCAAATAGCGTCATCAAGTGATCCAATATCCATGGTTTCTAGAACATCCCCAATCTAGTATTTCAATACATTGATGAATTGAGATACAATTCGATCTCCGGGCTCAATAACATTGCATCAGATCATTAGTATCTGAAATTCCTTTACATATGCATTAACGATTGATCCTCCTTACCTCAGCTCTTGTAATCTTTTGAAGCCATCTTGTAAATAGTAGCTTAGCACAAATCTTCTCCTCATAACCCTCTTTATTTCATTCCAACTCCTAACTTCACATTCTCCCTCTCTTCTTCAAGTAGCTTACATGTTCTTTTACCATAAGGTGGCATAACTAGTAAACTCTAACATAGAAATTCTAACCTATGCATTATCTGATACTTTGTAACATTCAAATTGCTTCTCAATCTTATCTACCCAGTCCAGGTAGTCATCGGTATCTCTACTCCTAGAAAAACTTAGAACATGCATTCTCAACCTTTCAACTCTAGGGGCTCAAACATTCCTTTCTTCTAGTTCATGGTACTCCTCCACTTCATAATCTCCTTCCTCTTCTATTTCATTGAGTGCTAGCATATGCCTTGCAACCCTACCTGATCCTTTAGTTCGAGGCAATCGAACAAGGCCATTAACTTGACCAAATTGACTATTGCCTCTCTCAGGTTGTTCACGTCTTCAATATAGGCCATTTCTAGCTCACTACTTATCTTCATTTATGATAGTCATCAAACTTGCCATTGGGTTAGTGAGTCTATCCAGTTGATCACCCATTAATTAGGTTATGAAGCTTCCTTATTGGCCTTGGCCATTTTGAGTACCACTCTCTTGGTTACCAACAGCTCTTTGTGCACCAGAATCAAATATTGTTGTCTATTTCCACGAGATTAATAGCTAATACACTATTCAAAGCTTCCTACCACAAACAAGGATAAAATAACACCAAATACACTAATAGTTAGTAAAATCAATACACGAGAAACAACTACACACTCGTACTCCGTTTTGCACACAAGAAATAAGGGAAGACAAAGAACAAAATTTCTTCAACACTTTTCACTTACCAAACTCCTATGTTAACAACTGAACTTTTAACACACGAAAACAGTAACAACTTACTTAAAGAATAAAGTAACAGAAACTAGCTTTGAATGTAGCCAAGATTTAATACTAAGATAATATCGTCCAATGTAGATGAATACACAATGCTGGTATCGCTCAAACTAGGGGGATAGATTCGGACCTCAAGATGGTTTGAAGGATAAATGATAATTGAAGGTTAAGTAGGGGTCCTTGTGCATCAACGAGGGATATAACCCACCAATGTGTCACATGAGCTCAGGTTACACTTTATATGATGTACAAGTGTGGCTAGAGGTCACTTGCCACTAGTCCACACTCAATAGGCTATATAAGAGTAGCTTAAGAGTAAGCAACAAAACACTTAGTTCAAGAGAGTATGTATGAAAAATCAGGATTGTATTCCCTTTGTTCCGGTTATCAATATACATATATTTATATGATCTTATTAGGGTAAATCCTAAGTTAGACTAATTTAAAAAAATAAAAAGGAAGGATAGTATAGATGTCAGAAAGGATAGTACGTACATCGTTTGTTCATTCTGTAGTCCCAATGGCATTGCTGGCTGAATAGGGCTAAGTTTTAATTAGGTCAAGTTAGCATTGGCAATTCGGTAGCTTGGATAGTTAGGATTGGAAAAGAGGTTGGTTCACAGGTGACTTATTGTAGAGTCGGCCTTGCAAGGTTGACTCCGAAGAATCGTAAGCTCAACCTCAGTATAGATCAGGTAAGCATTATTCTGGTTTAATGCTTGGGCAGGTGTGTTGTAGAGAGCTTAGCTCCACACGTTGGCTAGTCATCTTGGTAGCTTGTTGGATGATGTAGAGAGCAAAGTAACTCAACAGATCAAACTGAGGGATGTACTACTCCTTATTGTTCAACTCACCTTAGATAGCTCAACGAACCATTTGAGTAAGCCTTTGAGCTCGGGAGCATGCGATTGGTCCATGATCCCCATCAAGTTGTGATCACCTCTAAATAGAGCCAAGGTATGATCCCTATCCTCAACGTAGCTCAATAGACAAGTATACTTATCGTTTTATAGCATGAATGAGTATAAGGTCGTCTCCACTAGGAAAAGGATTCAAACACTAGTACCGATTATTCTTCCTATTAACTAGCGATCGAATTTATCAAGTGATGAAAAGATTAAATTATCTAATTTACTAGTTAAACTACACTAATCTACAACAAATTTTATCCAACACAAATGTTGCAAAAACTATTAACACTATAATGATTAATATACAGACTTGCTTTATTACTTAGTATGATACTACCAATATACTTTTTATCCTAATACTTGTTATCTATGAGAAATTACAGGTATGTAATTATTCTTCTCAGAATTGCTTACTTCTAATCCTAATTGTGTCTATTAGAATCTCTTTTGAATTAACAGTCAATTCGGATCTCATTAATGTCACGCTAATTTATTGATTTCCCTAAGAATGCAACAATTTTCCTAATAATATTTCTATTATTAGGAGTAAGGTGTTCCAATGAATTAGATCTATTCAATAGAATTATTTCTTGACATATTCTATTAAAATTTGGCCTAAGTCAATCTCGTGCACTACACTGTACTTAGATTAATTAAGTCAAATTCACTAGAATTAACAGATATCAAGAATTTAATAATTTATGCACTTATTCATACCAAGTTAATGTAGCAAGTCCTAATTACTACTCATAAATGATGAAATAACAAAATGTAGAAATAACAAAGAAATTAACATAAGACAAGTAGAAAGATATAACCCTATTATGAATTCCATTGTAGAAAGTTTTACAACAACAAATGATGTATTCTCATCAGCTCTCTCGAGTAATTTTGGGAAAATTATGGTACAACAGTTAGAAGTTATCTTGAAAATGGAAATACAATGGTTACAAAGATAGATGAATAGGTGTTGGCTAGTGATATGATGTTCTTGATCTGGTATTCTACTTCTCTATCTGTTGTTATCTCTCTCTTTTTTCTCTCCTAAAAGTCATGGTATATTTATACTCTTTCTATCAAAGGACTTAAACATATTGCTTTAAGATAACACTTAATGTTAAGACATGTTTCACATACCAATTCGTGTGAAAAAGTTGAAGAAGAACAGTTTTGTCTACTCCTACCACGCTCGTGACTTGGGAAGTGATAGTCTCAGAAAACAAGATTCAACACTAATCACAGCCATAATAATGGATGTGAACTCCTCATCACGCCCATGATTGAGGGAGTGATTACCCTCTTGCTAATCAATCACAGCCGTGATTGATAGGGGGATAAACATCACTTCTTCAATTACACCCGTGATGAAGAGCGTAATCAATACTAGCTAATACAATCTTTCTTTGTCATGCCCTTGATCGAGTGAATCTTGATTCTACTTCAAGGTTTTCTTCCCCTCACGGTTGTGATAGCCTTAAGAGCTATTGTTCTTATGTAAATTTTATCCTCTTGTTCGTGATTCATCTAAAATCAATAAATTACACAATTAAGTACTAAAAACTTAAGAGTCGAATCACAATTATGAACGATCTGTGCTTAAATTTGCATTGAAAGTGTAAAATAATTTAGACTTATCAAGTTGCTTTTGCATATACTCTGTTTTGCCCTATTTCAAACACCCAAAAATAAAGTAAGTTTCAGTTGGGTTTATTAATCTTTGGAGAAGTTGCTATGTTCACAAATTAGTTAAACCTTCATGAGGGAAAATGTGTGTTTATGTTGTTTAGTGTGAAGAATTGTATCTGTTGTTTCTTAGAATCTGAGTTTGTTATTGAGTTTTTGTCGAGAAAATGATGGACCTAAGTGTTAACATTAGTATTGGGGATGACAATAGTGGTGTTGTCCACTATGGCCGACAGCCCCAAGGCATCCCTAGAAGTACAAATGAACAATTAGATGTGGTAGTTAACCTCATAGTCAACTTGACCAAAGCTGTTCATGTAATAGCCTATCGACCTGCTAATACCATGTAGAACATTCCATAAGTTGCTCGACTCACTAGAGGACAGAACCTAACATGACAAGTTTGAGGTGGAGGAGTAGGAGGATGAACTCAAAGAAGGATTAACTTAGGTGATATGGATGATGAAGGAGAAGAAGAGTTTGAAGAAGAAGAGGAGTGAGCTTGAGCACCCTGAGCTACCGACGATGTAAAGCTTCTGATTCTAAGCTTCAACAGTTCTGAGAGTGCAAATGATTATTTAGACTGGGAGGAAAGGGTTGAGTATGTTTTTTATTATTACTAGTAAGAGGACCAAGAGAAGGTGAGGACTATTGTTAAATTCTCAGGTTATGCTACGATATAGTGGAAGAACTTCCAAATCATGAGAAGGAGAGAAAGATACAAAAAGGTGAATACTTGGCCTAAGATGAAGAGGATACTCAAAAATAGGTTCATACCGGATACTTATTTACAAGACACTTTTTCTCTACTGCAAGAGCTGAGATAAGGAAGTTGAACTGTTGATGAGTATGATCAGGAGTTTCAAATACTTATGATTCGTTGTGAAGTAGAAGAACCATCAATACGAACAGTGTTAAGGTTTTTAACTAGATTATGGAGTAACCTATAAAACATTGTGGAACTTCAGTAATTCACCACATTAGATGAGGCTATACAAATAGCTTAGCGAGTGGAGGGATAGAGAAGAAACAAGTCAACCTAACCTCCAATGAGCCAACTTAGTTAGTCAAGCCAACTTATCCAGGGCAGTTAGAGAGCTCAGTTAAGTACCAATCCAACCAGAAGGGTAGATGTTAGAGCCGAACAAAAGGGCCAACCTAATAGTGACATGCCAACCAAAACATATGAGAAGGGGCAAGGATCTGGAAGGAAGACTAGCCATATCAAGTGCTTTAAGTACTAAGGATTTGGGCACATAGCTGCTTAGTGCCCAAACTGAAGGACTATGATTATCAAGGGAGATGTCCCAAACATTGAAGTGGAAAGCATGGATGAGGAACCAAAGGAGGAGAAAGGAGTGTAAGATGAGACTAATGCTAATATTGACCTAATTGAGGAAGATGCGTTTGTAAAGGATTTAGACAAGTTAACTCTAATTGTTCGACATGTGATGAGTTTAAAGCCCTTTATTGAGGAGGAGAAAAGAGAGAACTTATTCCACATTACGTATAAAGTGAATGAGCAAGTCTTGGTGCTCATAGTGGATAATGGAAGTTGTACTAATGTGACATCTATTGACCTGGTTAAGAAGCTTAAGCTGCTGACCATTTCACATCTGAAGCCATATAAGTTACATTGGCTAAACGAGAAGGGAGCAATACATGTCACATAACAAGTGTTTTTACCAATCTCAATTGGGAACTATTTTGATGAAATTCTTTGTGATGTGCTACCCATTTGTGCATCACATATGCTATTAAACCGACCTTAGTTTTTCAATCAAAGGGTTATTCATGACAACTATAAGAACACGTATGTACTTAAGAAGAATGCCGAACCCTATGACACTGAGTCAAGTTAACAAGTTGCAAGCTAAAATTGCTCAAGGATCAAAGAAGGCTTTGGTGTTAAGTAGAGCCGAAATTTGAGAAGCTATTAAAGTTGACGTGCTAACTTTTCTATTGATTAGGTGACTTCTAGTATTGAGGGAGCTGGGTAAACTACCCTTAGAAGTCAAGGAGCTACTGGATAAGTATGACAACCTGTTTCATGAATAGTTGCCCGAGGGATTACCCCCTTTCCGAGGCATTGAATACTACATTGACTTAATGTATGACGCTACCTTACCAAATAAGCTAATGTATCAGATGAATCTCAAGCAGGCTGTTAAGCTCTTAAAACCAGTCAATGAAATTATGGAAAAAGGTTATGTGAGGAAGAGTCTTAATCCTTATTTTGTACTTACGTCGCTTATGCTAAAGAAAGATCAAACTTAGGGTATATGTGTAGATGGTAGAGTTGTCAACAAGATTACTATCAAGTATAGGTACCCTATCCTAAGGCTTAACGATATGTTAGATGAACTAAGTGGTACAAGAATGTTTAGCAAGACTGATCTCCAGTTTGGATAACACTAGATTCGAATGAGGCAAGGGGATGAATAGAAAGTTGCTTTTAAGACCTAACATGGCTTATATGAGTGGATGGTTATGCCTTTCAGGCTTTCAAAAGCCTTAAGCACTTTCATAAGATTAATGAACCATGTATTAAGAGATCTAATTGAAGAGTTTGATGTTGTCTACTTTGATGACATCCTTGTTTATAGTACGGACTTGGCAATGTACACTAAACATCTCAAAGCTATTTTCAATGTCCTCTGAGTAGAAAAGTTGTTTAAAAACTTGAGAAATGTTGTTTTTGCTAGGAAGAAGTGATCTTCCTAGGGTATACTATTAGTGGAAGAGGTTTAAGAGTAGATGAAGAGAAGGTGCGACCAGTTGTTGAGTGGCTGACTCGGACCTCCTGTGCTAAGGTGAGAAGTTTTTATGGATTGGCATCATTCTTCCAACGCATCATCTAAGGATTCAGTACCATTGTAACGCTTTTGATCGAGTTTACAAAGAAGAATGTAGAGTTTAAGTGGGGAGAGAAAATAGAGAGGAGTTTTGCTAAAGTGAAAGCCAAGTTGACCTCTAACCCAGTCTTGGCTCTGCTAGACTTTGACAAGGTATTTAAGCTTGAATACGATGTGTCAAGTATCGGTATTGGAGCTATGCTGATGCAAGAAGGCCGACCTATCGCTTATCATGGCAAGAAGCTTAGAGGAGCACAATTGAACTATTCTGTATATGATAAAGAGCTTTTAGCCTTGATCCCAACTCTTCACATGTGGCAACATTATCTTCTACCAAAAGAGTTTGTCATATATACAAATCATGAGTCCTTAAGATATTTACAAAGTCAATCTAAGCTTTCCAAACGTTAGGCTTGATGGATTAAATTTTTTGATGGATTTAATTTTGTCATTAATTACAAGCAAGGCAAGAGTAATGTAGTTGCTAATGCTTTATCGAAGAGACATATTCTACTATTTGAGTTGTAGACTAGATTGTCAGGGTTTGCAAGCATAAAAGAACAATATTAGAATGATCATCATTTTGGCCCTATATACTGGTACTATGGAAAAGGAAGAGCAGTAGATGAGTACCATGTCGAAGATGGTTATTTGTTCAGAGGTGACAAGTTGTGTGTATCGACCTGTTCGATAAGGGAGCTGTTGGTGAAAGAAGCCCACAGTAGAGGACTCTCTGGAAACTTTGAGGAATGGAGAATGTATGAACTATTGAATGGCAAATTCTTCTAGCCTAGAATAAAGCGTGACGTACATCGTGTGATTAAGAGATATACCATCTATAAGAAAGCAAAGAGTTAAGTAAAGTAAAGAAAGCAATGCCTCTGCTTGTTCCAACCAAACCATGGGCCAACTTGAGAATAGATTTTGTCTTTAGACTATCCTGAACTGCTCGAGGTAAAGATTTTGTAATGGTTATCGTCAATAGGTTCTACAAAATGGCACATTACATGCCCTATACCAAAACTAATGATGCTTCGGTTATTACTTCTTTGTTTTTGTAAAGAGTAGTTTACTTGCACAAAGCACTAAGGAGTGTGGTGTCCAACCAAGACTTGAAATTTCTAAGCCATTTCTAGAGAACCCTCTAGCATTAGATTGGAACCAAATTACTATTCAACACCTCTTGCCATCCTTAAACCAACAGCCAGATTAAGTTAGTCAACCGTACCTTAAGATCACTACTTTGAGCTATACTAGGAAAGAACTTAACCGACTAAGACGTTTGCCTGCCTATGATCGAATTTGCTTATAATAAGACAATATGTACCACCACTAAGCATACCCCATTTGAGGTCACCTGTGGTTTCAACCTTGAACTACCCCTCAATTACATCCCAATGCCGTATATTGACTAAGAAGATCTTGAGGTAAGAACTCGAGCTTAGTCTATCCAACAGATCTACCAATAAGTCACCCAATAAATCGATAAAGCCACTAGAAAGCTAAAAGATAAAGGCAAAGGAAGGAAGACCAAACAGTTTCAGCCTGAAGACCAAATATAGTTACACCTAGGTAAGGAAAAAATTCCCTAATAAGAAGATGAACAAGTTATCTGCCAGAGTTGAAGGACTATTTAGGATACTTTAGAAGATTAATGACAATGCATACCAACTTGAGCTTCCAGAAGGCTTTAGAGTATCAGATGTGTTTAATGTTACTGACCTTAGCCCTTATCGACCCAAGGAAGACTTGGATGAGGACTACTCAAATTTGATCTCAAATCCCAATCAGCTTGGCAGGGATGATAGGAATCAGATTACCAGACCCTTAACCTGAGCTCAATGGCTGGAAAGTATGGTTAAGCAAATTCTTTCTTTAAGACCCACCACTACGGAGTTCAAGCTACTGCAATCTGTTGACGTGATGCCCTAATCGAGTGGAACCCTCTCGCACTCATCATTCATCTTTAGCTACTGACTTGAAGTACACTCGAACATTAGCTTAACTCATCATACCATCAACTCAACCGACCTGAATCTGAGCCATACTAAATATGCTCGAGGTGAATTCATCTTAGAAGAATTATTTGCTTAGCTCGGCATAGTTAACCCACTACCTCTGCTCTACACCTCAGCAATCACTAACTTGAACGTCCAGTTTTTCTTTTCTACCAGAAAGTTACCCATCCACAAAGAGTCATATATCCAAGCAAGCATATGATAGAATCCTTCGTAGAAGATACTCATTTTTGTTATATTTTCAATTGTACCCTTGTTATTCCTTATACATTACTTCCTATAAATAATACCCTTTTTCGTTTTTTCCATTTTAGGTAGGTTGCCTTAGTTTTTCAAGTATAAATACCCACCATACATATAGCCACAAGGACATTATTATCATCTTATATCTAATATTGAATATTCAATACTCTTCCTTTCATGAACTTGTTCACAGCTTGTTTCCCTACTTCACTCTTATCCTAACCCTTAAGCAAGATTAGGTGGTGAGTACCTTCACTAAACCATCTCGTACTTCATATCGAGTTATGTTGTGAGTCTTTGGAAGTTCCTTAGTGCGTCATATCCTTGGAGTTGTTCATGGGTTTGCTTGTTTTACTTTTCCTCTTTTAGTACATTTATCCCTTCGTCCTTCAAGCTTTTTATAAGCTTGGACCTACCACCGACAACCGGGCTTATCTATCCTTAGATTCGATTCGAATCACCAACCAGCTCAATAATTTTTTGCCTATTAGTCTTTACACAGCCTTATGCAAGAGTATGGCAAAGATCTTGGTGAATCAACTAAGAAGTTATCTTTAGAAGTTAATAAGCCCTAAGCAATCAAGTTTCATACCAAGGAGGTCTGCTAGTGATAATGTCCTTGTCTTTCAGGAGTTGTTGCATTCACTTCATCAAAAGAAAGGTGGAAAAGCATGGATGATGGTGAAATTAAATTTGGAAAAAGCCTACGATCAATTGAAATAGCACTTCATTCGGCATACATTAAGATGTTTCAATTTTCCTACTAACTGGATCAACATCATTAGTTCTTACCTAGTATTGAGTTCATTTCAAATCATTCTTAATGGATCCATGATGAATGAATTTCATAGATGCTGTAGGATTAGGCAAGGAGATCTAATGTCACCTTACATCTTCATTATGGCTATGGAAATTCTTAGTCATAGTATAAAAGAACTAGTGCAAATTGGTGAATGGTTACTAATTTGGTTTTAGGAACTAATCTAGAGTCATCCTACATGTTTTTCTCTAATGGTTTAGTCTTGATGCAGAAGTGACATTCGACAATGCAAGAATCGTACATCAAGCTATGAATATGTTTAGGCTTATGTCAAGGAAAAAAGTAAACTACTCCAAATCTTGTGCAATATTTTTAGAAATATAAGTCCATCCTTGAAAACATAGATATGTGAAATCTTTAGTATTAATGCCTATGCATCCTTGGGGAGATACTTAGACTTATCAATTAAGGAAGGGGGTTAGCTTAAGTCCTCAGATTTCGTTTTCCTGTTAGAAAAAAAAAACTAGAAGGAAACTTATAGGATGGAAAACTAAACTCATGAGCGCATATACTAAAAAAGTCCTCATCTCCTCTACACTTGAAAGCATAGCCAATTACTACCCCCATATGGTGCTTATGCCAAAAAGTGTTTGTAAAAACCTAAAGAAAACATATAGAGATTTCATTTGGGGTGACCACAAGGGAGTGCATAAAATCCATTGGATTTCCTAAGAGAAGTGCAAAAGATCAAAGGAAGAGGGTAGGTTAAGCCTATTGGATATCAATCAACAAAACAAATCTAATTTCACCAAATTAGCATGGAACATTCGTAAGAAAGACCTCATTTGGACAAAGTTGTTTAAAGCCAAGTACAAATGACAATGGAGACTTCAAGAAGAAAAATGGATCAACTACATTCAAAGCAGTGAGGAAACAATTGGGATGGCTAAATAAAAAACTTATTCTCCCACCAAACAAGATACTAATGGAAAATTTTTGGTAGGATCGATGGTCGAAGAGTGGATGTATGTAGAATTGGCTACATAGATTGCCTATAAGAGGGATTGAATATATTTCAGTATTAGAGGCATGGAGTAGCTTGCATGGTTGGGATGGGGATGAAATCAATTTCTCGATAGATAAGCTAGTGATGGCGAAATTGGGAGTGTTTGACCCATTGTTACATGCGAAAAAACCAAATGACAGTCAACAATAATTGTCTTAGTTATATGACTTGATGGAGAGGTAAAGTGTAAAATGGTATACAATCTCCTAGCTTAAGATGAAGATAAGAATGCGAGTAATGAGGAATAGAACTAGGTATGGAAGACACCAACAATTCATGAATTTAATACTTGTTGTGATGTATAATTCATAATGGGATGCCAACGAAAGAGAACTTGCTAAGGTATGGATAACAATTGTGTATTTTGCAATAACGAAAGGGAGAATTTACATCATCTCTTCCTCAACTATCCATCGACATTGCAAGTTTGGAGGTATTATGGTTAGGAAGACATACCGAAAAGTCAAAGCCACAAGGATCTAGTCACATAGATAAGGAAGAATGCATATAGTAGGAAAATTAGATCAAACTCATCTCTTACTCGAGACAAACACTATTTCTGTTCATTATTAGATGGATATGGCAAGAGTGGAATGAACACAACTTCTAAAGTGGCTCTAAAGCTTAGGATTAGATTCAAATTATGAGGAAAGAAGCACACAAATGGTGGCATGTGTAAGCCTTGCAATCAGAAGTTTGGAGTTAACATAAAGTTTATGGCGATTGGGTAAGTGGTTTGATCGAGCCTAAATTTTACGATAAAGTTAGAAATATTAAAAAAAGTGATCTCATGAGTTTGAATTTTAAAAAAAGTAATAAAATAATTAAATATTATAATATTGAATTATATCTACATTAACTATTATATATGGGAAATGTGAAAAACGAGTTCTAATAACTAATAAATCGATAGAGATAAATTAAATACATACTAAAAACCATAGAATAAGATAAATAATATTTAGAAGTATTCATTTGTACCATACATGTATTTATGTGTAGGTAAAAATACCAAAATTACTTAAAATACCTAAAATAAGCTAAAATAACACTAAATAATTAAGAAAAATTCATAAAAAATTAGGATAAATGTTGTAAAGTGAAGAAATGTCTGGAAATGGGTTGTAGAATGCTAGGATTAAGAAGAACACAATTAACCAATCAAATTGAACCAACTAGAAAGCAAAAAAGAAGAAGATAATGGATATTTAATACTTAGAAAATTAAAGATAATATCTAAAAAACCCTAAAAATTCAAATCTTCTCTTCCAAACTTCATTTTGATCAGTTGGGAGTCTAAAAAAAATAGAGAGAGACTAGAGAAATAAAATTAAGAGATTTTACAAAAAATAGCATATACTAATAGTACTCTAAGTTCCAAAAGTGTAGAAAACGAGATCAAGAAGTGAGATTCAAAGACCAATTCACTGGATTCCTAGTTGTTTAATAACTTTACTAACCTTGAGTAAAACCATTAAAGCCTCTTCAGGTACTAATAATTATTGATTACTATTTTCATCTTAATTAGAAAATATTAGGTTAAAATCAATAATATGATGATAGTAATAATATAGAATAAATTTGATAGGAAATATAAATTTAGATAGTTATATGAAAAATATAAAATTTTCTCCTATCTGGAATAAATTCGATAGTTAAATCTAGAATAGTGTATACCGCATGGACTAAAATACTAGTTAGGAGCTAAATAGGGGATCTAAGATATTTAAACATAATTAAGTGAATTTTACATAATTGGCTCAAAGGAAATACTTAGGGTTAACGCATAGGAATTTGTAATCAAAAGTTGAATTAGAAGCTAATTCGAAAACAAGTTAAAAATTGAACTAGAAACAAGCCTAAAATAAATAGGTAATAAGTAATATATATACATATATATAACTTAGAAAATTGGGTAAAATCATAATTTAAAGCTTATATGTCATAAAGGTATAAATACTGAAAGAGCATTTATATTATAGAACAAGCAAAGATAAGTTGACTTAAATAAGTTGAGTGAGCAAATTAAGGATTTTAGGTAAGTTGGGTTTAATACATTGCTATATTTTAAAGTACTATATTAAAGCATTCGGAGACTTAGGATTATATGTGATTGTGCTTGTAAGTAGCCATATGTGCATATGCTTATGTGTTTCTGATTACTTACTAAATACTGATGTTGTGTTGTGGTAGTTATGAATTGAGTGATGTGAGATTGTTTAAACACCTTAAATTGAACTTAATTATATTCAGCCTAAATACCTCAATTAGACATGCATTGCAACTCTTTAAGGGACAATTAGGATTCTCCAATTAAATACCGATACTTTTAAAAGAGATAGTTGAACTAAGTGACATGAGAGGAGATCACGGTAAGAATAAGGGTAATGGTTTGACGGATAGTCATAGGGGGAGCGGTGCCCCTATTACACAAACCTGGGTTTAGTTGTGAACTATTGCATAAATATTAAAACTTCTTAACCCAAATTAGAGTGAGTAAAATTACTCTGATTTCACAACGAACTGAACCATGTTATATGATGGCATTTGCTTGCTGCATTGTATTTAATTAATTGTTTGAATACCTTATTTCTGTTTAATATGCATTATTAAGTCTCGTCCCGACTTATTGGGTCATTGGTTGCTCATACCCTTATAGATTTTCTTCCAAGTATTTACTGAGGTGCCACGCTATAACTATTCTAAGGTTAGCTTCTTTTAGAAGTGTCTTGGGAGAGTGAGGATCAAACTGGCTAATCAATCAAGTCTCTAAAGTTTTTCTTATTAACTCTTAGGTTTATGTGATGGTCATGTAATATTTACCTATCAAACTACTATGGCATGTAAATATTTCATGAGATTATAAGACAATATAGGTATATCTATGTAAATATAACTTTAAGTTTCTGGTTATATATATAACTTTTATTAGTAATCTTGAATAAGCTGTTTACTTCAATGTAAGGAATTATGAATGCCTTGTGTAAATCATATCTATGATAGTAACTATAAAGTTAGTTACTATCATCAGTTGGTTATTATCATAAGTTGGTTTATATGGCGGAACTGTTGTGACTTTATCATTTCAAGGAGTAATAATCTGTTAGTAGAAGGAAAATTTTGGTTAACATACCTTCTTCAATTAATTGCCCATAAACTAAATTGCCAAGTGGTTAGATTAAACTTAACACAGATGCGGTGATTGATTTGAGAGGAATGAAGGCAACTGCTTTGGTAATGGTGAGGGATTGAAATGGAAGAGTAATCGGTGGAGGTTGGAAAAAACTTATAGGATTGATTCCATTAGAGGCAGAACTCAGTATTATAGCTTTTGCTGTTAATATGGCTAAGTAAAAAGAGTGGAAAAGAATCATTGTTGACTTGGATAGCTTATTAGCTGTAAACATGATTAAGTAAGGAGTAGCTAATAGAACTTCCAATTCTTCCATCATCAAAAGATGTATTATTCTCACAAATTCTTTCTTTGATGTTTTTATGCAAAATTGGGCATGATGTGAACACGATATCAAATCTAATTGCAAAGGAAGGACTCAATGTTGAAGCTAATATGTCTTTTCTTGTTAATTTTCCTATGGTCATCTTAGAAAACATTATTGTGGATTTCGACATTTACCAAAATATTTGTTTAGGGTAGAGGCATGTCGATGTTGGTGAACCTCTTGGTTGACTTGTGCTTTTTGGTGTTTGTTTCAAGATGGAGTTTAGTTAATTTATGAATTTACCCAAAAAAAAAAAATGGAACCAAAAATTGATAAAAATCTTACACATCATTTTTATTAGAATATCACTTAATTATTGCCATTCTAGAAAAATAATACAATCAAATTGTAACATTGATAAATATATATGTACCATAGAATATATATTTTATTAACTTAGGCAAACATGCATTGGCTAAATTCATGAATCATAATATCAATCATGTCACCTATTTGAGATTATTGAATAGTCATGACTTTTAGAATTAAATTGTATAAAATTTAAATTCCATCCACTAGTTAAGCATCTTATATTTTACCAATATTTGAGACAATAATAATGATGACTTAATAAATTTCTTTCTTCTTTAGCACAGTTTTAATTTTGAAAGTACTTGTATTATTTTGACATAATAATATGCCCATAGGTCACCTTTTATTTTATTTACAATACCATGACTCTACCTTTAAATTCACTAACCTAATGTTTACAACCAACATACAAATTTATTATTTTAACATACGCATTATAACATTTATTTTACCGATTTAATCTCATAATACTTTACAATCTATCATCATTGAATCATTAGGTGGCATTTTTTTTACTAAAATAATATTAGCATGGTAACATTCAAAATGAGTACATAGCATTTAAAATCATAATAAAATTGATAAGTGGCATATTAAAGTCTCTTTCATATCATTTCACTCATACTTTACATATGTATGTGTATATATATATATATTTTACTAAACAAAAACTTTATTCCAATGAATTAAGATTAGCTTGAAATAGACTCAGGGTGTTTAATACAATAGCTATTATCCAATAAAGACTTCAAAGAAAAAGGGGGATTAAGATCCTAAAAACTAAAACAAGCACTATGTTTGCCTAAAGTAGTCACCCAGTCAATGCATTTATTTACTAGTGTATTAACAAGAAAAAAAAAAAGATGCGAACAAAGAACAAATAGGAAGAGCTTCTTCTATCAAAGGCTTTGTCAATCATTTAGATAGTCCACCTTTAAGCGCTTATAAGACTAAGAAGCATCTAGCTCAAGGATGACTTTATTAAGTTCTTTCCTCTATGCTAACTTCTCGCCTCCTATTGCTGCTTTCGCTTCCTCAATCTTTGCATCCCTGACTATGATAGAGCTACATATAAAACAAATATATTAACAAGAAGTTAATGTATCAATACTTTTATAATTAAAATTTATATCAAGGGATGTATTACATCCCGATCACATATAATTAGAGGAAAACTTTTTCAGAGTGACCACTTTTCTTAATATTCATCATTTTATTTCCAAATCAAGACACATAAACATGAAAGTATAACTATAACAAGTGTTTTTCATATATTCTATACACTAAATAAGCTCTTCTTTATTTACCTCAACACATTAATTACTTGAATTCACATACTAACAATTGCAATTGTTTAAAAGGTAAATGTTGTTACAAATAAATTCATATATCATGAATGATTAATTAATGCCCAATTATATTCAAGTAAAAAACAAAGCAAAAGAAACATTCGCAAATGTATACTTAGAGCATTTCAATAATTTCTTCCATGTTAATTTAAAAATTTCCATTATTGAATCAAAATACCTATATTGATATTGTCCTTGTTATTATCTATTGACGGAAACATCAACTAGTGTCCATAGAAATTCATATCCCACAACACTTTCATATAAAGAAATGAATTAATAGATTCCATTGAAACAAATTAACATCAAGACTTCCTTATCAATTATTAAGGATTTTCTACTTTAAACTTCTTTGCTTTGGATTCTTGCACATTCCATTTACAAGTTCTCAAATTCCTTTGGTTTTCTTTTGCCATCACCATTATCCATCTTTACGTAATAAGACTTCTTAAAATTGCATTCGCTTCACTTGCCATCATAATACTCTTAAGATTGTTAGAAATTTTCTATTGAATATGGGAATTAAGGACGCAAGAATGAGGGCTACCCTTAAGAGTCTTGCACATCCTATATTAAGTTTGTTAAATATAAGCGTAAACTTTCCCAAAATACAACCAAGTAAATATCAAGAATAAGGTAACAATTCTTACTCTTGATGACCAAACAATGAAAAACCTTATTCCATAGTTTTTTAAACTTGTATAATCATTAAGAATAAGAATTGCTACTTTGTTTCTGATATTTACTTAGTTGTATGCCAAAAGAATTTACAAATATCCTGAGTAAATTTAGTATAGGACGCATAAAACTCTTAAGAATAGCGTTTTCTATGTACCTCTAAGTATCTTTTTCTAACAATCTCTATTCCAAACCTAAAAACCAAATCTCTCTAAAAAAATCCCTAATGGATGATTTTGATTCCCTAAACCCTATCACTTAGTTTCAAAAATTAGTTTAACAAAAATGTTTACATTAACCAAATTAAATTAACTTTCTACAATTTGTGCTATACCAAAAACTTTTTTAATTAAATTTGTGGATTTAAGGGTAAGTTGAATATATCAACTTTCCAAGTTACCACCTAAATCTAATGTATTGTAAAGTTATTTCTTTATTGCCTAATACATCCACTAAGCTAGTATTTCTATTCATTGATGAGATATGATGATAATCTAATGTCTCTCTCACAAATATTCAATGTATAATGATTTACTATAATCCCCAAAATGTACATCATCATTTTAAAATAGTTATATTGTTCTCATAGTAATTATTCCAATGAATTTGACACATATGGTATAGATTTTTATTTTGAATTTTGTCATTATGACATCTTGTACATTTTGTAATGGAAAATAAATTCTCTTAATTAAAAATATAGCTTTGCAATAATTATTTTGCCACCTAGCACTAATTTCAATGAACAAAATATGTATGACATGGTATTATCATTTTAAAAATTTCAAGAATTTTTATGGTAACGTTACATTACCATAACATAATGGTGAATCACACTCGACTATAGTAAATCATGCTATGATTGCTTTTATCGATGATGGGCATGATTTATTGATATTCATTGAAAACAAAATTATCAACAGCTTTTATTTTACTGTCGATTTACTAAAATCAGATGTGATTTACCATGACTTATGGTAATGTGAAGTAACCATTAATGCATTCTAAATTTTTATTATTTTGCTATCTTGTACTTTTTTGTAAATGAAATAATGACTTTGTTAGATAAAAATGGATAATCATGACTATAAATAAATATTCCTTAAGCAATTAGTCTATAATTGAATTTTATTATATTTAGGAGCTAAATTCCATTTAGAAAGATAAATCACTTCAAAATTAAATTTGTTGTAAAAAGAACTCGAAAGATTGTTACTATAATTAGTGGGTATATTTTCTTGCTAGCAATAGGTAATATAGCTAAATCCTTATAATGTCCATTCTCGTATATTTTGTTTTTATTTTTACAATAAGTCCCTTTTCATGTCTTATCAAAATTACAAGAGATAATTTAGCTCAAAATCTTCTCATTTTCTTCAACATGTCGTAATCATGTCAAAGTAATGTTTATGGAAATTTAATTCGCTATTTTTTTGATACCATAGCCATGAAAATACCTTCACATTTTAATTCTCTATAATAATTTCAATCAAAACTCATTTATGGAGATTTAATCCTCCGTTTTAATTTCCCATTCTTAATTTATAATAATTTCGACTAAAGCTTATTTATAGAATTATAACTCTCCATTTTAATTACGTTTATTACTATAAAATCACCTTGCCATATTTTCATTTTCATCAATATCTTTCACCTTCATAAATAACGAGCTCCTCCAAATTTCAAAAAACTACAAACAAATACAATCTTCTCCATATTTTGTAGTATGTTGATATTTAAAGTTATGGAAGAACTCAAAACTCAAATTTTACCCTTATTAAGCTTTTGTTCTCTCTCTCTCTTTTTTTTTTAATTTTTTAATTAAAAAACTAACACCTTTTTTTATTATGCATGTATGTCCATCAACACTTTTCAAAGATGTGAGAATAATCTCATGGCAAAACTTCCATAGTTTTTCTAACCACTTCTATAGTTCTTCTAACCATATACTTGTACATTGTGTCTAAACAACTATTAAAATATCGTCTTTGGATTTTGCCTCTATAATCATATTTGAAACATGAAACTATCGAGGAAAATCATTTTAAGTCTATATCTAATAACATAGTAATTGGTAGCTTAAGCTATTATTACTTTTCAATCTTTGACAAGAGAGACAATAATTTTTCTTCTAAGTCTTTTCTTGTCTTAATACATTACAAGTTAAGTTATTCCTAATGCTCATCTAACAAAGCAATTGATGACGCTCGAAAGTTGAATGAGACTCCATTTGTTGGAGGTAAATACAATAGACTTCTCATTCTTCACTACTTAAATACTTAGTGATATCATTAAAGTGTTATGCATCATTTAAAAATCTCCATCAAGCACATGCACACTTACATGTATTGATCATATCATTCATATATCTCTTAGACTTATCTCTAGGTTTATGCCTAAGAGTCAAGGAATGGCAATTCTTGCGTTAATAAGGTGGTCGTATGAATGATTTGCTTGTTTATGTTGATGAACAATCATTAAGTGTTTTCTTGTTATAATTAAGCTAATTAATGAACTTTTGAGGATATGTTCGACCTAGTATAACATTTCAGAGATAGAAGTCATTAGTACAGAGAAGTCAAAGTGAGGCTAAACAAGTCAAATGCAATCGATTGTTAAGTTACCAGATATTTACTTGATTAAGTTTAAGAAGAGATACTATCATCTCCATTATAAGTTAGGTAGATATGGTTGCTTTTGAGAATATATCCTAATGCTAACTAAAGAGTAAAGATTTTCTATCAAGATTAAGCTTTATGTAGAAACCAAGTGTTGAAGTTTAGATTCTAAGAAAATATGTAATGGATTTTAAGATCATAACTTGTCAGAAGTTATTACGTTTAGTTCAACCATGAGAGCTAAATAGAACATGTATGTTAGGATGTGAATCAAATAACATCCCTTTACTTTTATACAAATCAACTGACTATATAAAGCAAAAGCTGCATAAGGGCATTGTAAGAAGAGATCACCATGTAATTTCATATTGTGGTGTTTGGTACAACAAGTGAAACCAAAGAGAATATACAAATACTTCTTAAATATCTAGATGTGTTATAGATGTTGGTAGAGTGGTATTATCAAAGTTATTAAAACACATGAATCCTCTAAACACTTACAATGAAGATTGGAAAAGCTAAAACCATATACCTTGGAATCATATACCTTTTAACATGATATTTTTTAATTGATTATGCTTATTATATAACTATTTTTTAAGATGTGATCAGAATTCATCATGTCTAAGTTGAAGACTCTTGATGACTCTTGATGACTTTTAAACTTGTAATCTGAAAGCTTTTAATACTTCTCTTCCTAAGTTGATAACACATCACTATAGGAGGGGTTAGAAATTCCTTATGCAATGACAACTTCTTGCTTTACCTCAACTTGCTTTACTTGTTTATGCTTCTAATAAAGCATAAAGGAAATTGTGCCATGGAGAGAAAAGTCTTTATTTAATCATCTATTTCATGAAGACAAATTTTTGCAAGCATTATGTTGATAAAGTAAAGTCATGTTGCCATCTATTCAATCGTGAGATTGCTTACCGTTGTAGTGATTGCAACTTTTTGAAGGAGTACTTCATCATGAATATGAAGGTAAGCAACTTATTGTTTATTACTATATAGGCAAGGAAGTTGTTTTATATCTTATAGACCTCTAATGAAGTAGTAGATTGTGATTGATGGTTGGTACTGACTTCCATAGTAATAATTTCTCTCAATCAACGAATTGTAGTTGTGCTTCTTGTATTGCATCATATTATGATCAAATAAGTGTAGATGATTTTTTTTATTTAGTTAATTTCCACATTTCTTACACATATTTTTATGTGTAAAAACAGCTTAAATTATCATGTAATGTTCTCACTCATCAACATCGATCGTTAAAAAAGAATAAGATAGCAAATTTACTTTCATTTCTTACAACTAAGACCACCTTAAAGTCACATGCACTGAATAGTAAGTCTAATAAAGGATAAAGTATGACAAGATCGCATTGATCCCCATGACCAGCTACCTTTCAAGTCATTAAGCATTTAACAGCCATAGTAATGATAACTAAACCATTGTAAGATTTTAATTCCTTACTAGTTGTGATGTCTTGAAGGCATTGCATGTTTAGAGCAAAGCTTTCACTTAGTAAGGACACATAAAAATAAATGAATAGAATTGTTTTGACTCCTTATCAACGATAAGTTTACACTTGCTTCTATAAACTAAGATGTATTATGAGTGCAAATATAGTATGAATTTCTTTAATATCTCAAGTATAATTGAAAGAAAAAAGAGCATGAGTATTACTGCATACATATAGTGTAAATTGTTATTTGAATTAACAATTAAATGAAGTTTGAACACATGATCATATACTAAAAATATCCTTTGTGGAGATTGTCGTTAGTAAATTTTGGGATCAAGGAAAATCTTGCAAAAGAGAATAAATGCTTGGTACCAGGGCTAGTTAGGTGACTTTGTATAAAAAGTATGTGAATGAAGTATTAAAGAGATCTTACGGAGTTTTCTTTCCCATATTTATAGCTGGCTGTAATGTCTAAGGCAGTTGTCGGAATAACTGTTAAAATACATGGAAGTTTCTTGGTTTGACATCTTTCCCGATATGTAGAGAGAGCGGGCGGTTATGTAATATAACTGTGCTTACAATAATTGTTCGTGCCATGGTCTCGAATTCAAACTAGGAATGGATTTAAGATACTCAGCATAAATGTCGTATGTCATTTTTCCAGAGATATGCCAAGAGATTCAAAATATTCGGCTTATCGGCGGTCGAATGAACGAATATGCTAGATGAGCGAAAACTAACTATCAACATTTGCCTCCCAACTCAAGTGTTTGAGCAGTCGACAAAAGAAGTGATATATGTATATTTCACTAGAAGCCAAGTGGAGGACTGATTCATTAGATTAATGCCAAGCAAGATAGGAAATGGGATAGATCACATTCTAATCGAAAGGTCACAATTTCTAAACTCCCGCTCGTTCGAGAAACTAAGAAATTAGAGGCATGACATCAGTCGCCTAGGTCATCATTTTGCTGCAAGCCTAATAATTGTCATAAAGTTGTCAGCTGTCATATTTCTGTCATGAAACACATGTCAGTAATTCATGCCATTACCAAATCAATGCATCATTATTGTCAAAAGCAAACTTATAATTACGAGGATGGATCGTCCATATGTAAGATACTATTCATAATTAGATTTCATTTCTCTGGTTACATCTTAAACTTTTGTTCGCTTTCTCATCTTCAAATTCACATTCTTCAACTTGTGTTATTTCATTTTGTACAACCATTCAGGTATGGTTCAGAAAGTTGCTCATCAACTTGTTCTATCCAATTCCAAGGCAACGAAAATTGAGACCACTTTTCCCCTCCCCAAATAAGGAATGAGGTGGTATGTTTTTCGAGCAGTTTGGTTGATAGTATAGAGGAAAGGTGGGATAAGCTTGTTCAGATTAATGATCTTCCTATGGATAATTATCCCGAGGATAAGGAAAGTACGTCTTCAGCAAGATATCTGTACAACACAATAGCCTACTCTCGCGACTCTCCTGATGATACTGCCAGTTCCGTCGATAAAGTTCTTGTCATAAAGTACGACCAGTACTGGCAAGATCTTCCTAGAACATGGAACTTGAGGAGGCCGAGATATGGAGAGAGAGTATGCTTCTCAAGGAAGTACAAGTTTCACATATACCTAAAATATTTGGATTTTGGGCTGTGCTTTCCTTTCTCAGCTTTTGTTCAGGGCTTCTTCAACTACTTCAGAGTTGCACCGAGTATGTTCTCACTAAACACATATCAGTTTCTGGTAGCTTTTGAGATAGTTTGTGAAGGAGTCAAGGTCAACGCTATACCTCAACTGTTTAGGTTTTTCTTCACTATCCAGAAGCAGCCTGACTGGTGGTACTTTACTGTTGCGAGGCATGGGCATAAGTTCATGGATGAGTTAGAATCTAAGATCCACAAGTGGCATGACAAATTCATGTTAATAGTGTTTGATGAGGACTTGGACTTCTAGACCTAATGGATTGAGTCGATCCGTACAAAAGATATAGATTTGATGCCGAATGATGCAACAGCAACAAGGAAAATTCAAGAGAGGAAGAAGAACAAAATATTCTTTTAGGACACTGAGAGGATTATACGGCAATATGAAAATGGAGACCCAATCTTTTCTGAAAAAGAAGGTACATTAATGAGTTATCCCCATGCCGAGAATAGCTATGGGGAAAGCTGTTCTCGAGATTTGGGGGGAGAATTGTAGCCTTTGAGCTTTACTTAGCACAAAAAATGTAAGTTCATCTTTCTCTTGTGTTTATATTAATTCCTTTACTTGTATTGCAAATATAGGTACTAGTGAGGTGAATCTTACCAAGCTATTAACTTAGGACAAAACCAAGAAGTCCAAGGCTGACAAAAGAGCACCTACCTCAACAACTACCACTCGGCTTCCTATCGCAAGGAAGGCCACAAAGGAGGCCACAGCGAAGCAAACAGCTGTGTAGAAGACCTCTCGTCCTACCGAAAAGAGGAAGGAGAGTGAGAAGACACTGCCGATCAAAGTTCGTTTTGAGGAGCATCCAATCAAGATTATTCAAACTTCTATTAAGCCGGGGGATGATGAACATTGAGAAATACATCCCGGAGAGGAGGATCAAATAGTCACTACCGTAGAATGGTCATCACTAGTAATTAAGGTGGCGTCGAGTGTTGATAAAAGACTAGGGAAGGAACTACCGGCCAACTACGTACCAAGAAAGTCAAGGGCTTAGACAAAAGGGAGAAAGAGGTAATCCGATCGAAATCTTTCGGCATCAATAATGCTAAATTCATCCTCAATAATGAGTTCGGCGAATACTTCGTCCCTTATTGAAGCCACTAAATTTTGGATACTAACTCAGCCCTAAGAGACATGATGAAATCTTTAGGTATGATGGAAGGGATTATTCTTCTGAAAGACAGAGATCTCACTAAGAAGGATGTCGATAGGGTCGGCGGTTGCATTCAGGCCCATATTGCGGCCAAATTATATGATGTGAGTATCCATAAATATCGCTTTTAATATCAAATTCGTTCAGGTTATTAACATATTTCCTTTTCCAAAGGAGCAACCACATTCTGACGACTTTGGACGAAGCCGACAAAGAGGCAAAGAAGGTAACATATTAAGTTGTATCCATGTGTTATGCCCAATCATTCCTGATTGTGTTAAATGAATTTGCTGTAGAGAGTTGAAGATGCATTCAATGCATTAAAAGCCTAAACTACTGCTATTGAGAATGCAAAGATAAAGGCGGAGATGGAGGCGAGAAAGCTCCAAGAAGAACTTGCTATCGAGAAATTGGCACGTGACCTTGCCGTTAATGAAATCTTTAGCCTAAAGGCTAAAATAGAAGAACAGTACAAAAAGTCTGAAGGCCTGAAAGAGGAGTTGCAAAAGAAGAAAGAAGAGTATTGGGGCTTGGGCCGAACTATTTGTACGATGAGCAACAATAAAGATAAGCTCAAGATACAAATAAAAGAGTTGGAGACCAACTACTCAAACTTACAGAGCCGTGCAGCTAAGTTAGAGGAGACTTTGAGGAGAGGACCATCAGTTGAAGGGGCTCTCAATATAGTCACTCCTAGTCAGTAATACGAGAGGCTTCTATGGAAGAAGTTGTTAGAAGGGGTTTAAGTGACAAGAGAAGAGGTCTTGAAGCTTCATCTTGATTATGATCTCTTCAATCTTAACTTTGCTGATGTCGACGACAAAGTTAGTAGTATCGACAAAGATAAAGGCAATGAGAGAGGTACCAAGACTATAAATTAAGGTGACAATGAAGCTCATGCCAAGGAAGTTGCCCGCTCTAAGACCTAAGCTACTAAGGAAGCCCTAGCCACTAATTTGAAAATCACTTCTACTAAATCTAAGGATAGGCCATAGGACTTTTATTAAGTTGGCACATTGCATTCTCGTGTAATTATCAATTGAAATATATTCAAGGCAATGTCAAGTGCTTATGACAATTGTTGAGCAAAAATAGTTGATAGATCTCCAATACGTTTAATTTCACGTACTGCACTTTCACAGCGTGTGTGGTATACATATGTTGCCTCATGCTCTTATTCATCAGCATATTTTATTTCACACACTAGTTGTTACTTAGCATATTTCATTTCATACACTATTTTTTTCTCGACATGTTTTATTTCATACGCCTAACTATCTTTCAGCATGTTTTGTTTCATATGCTCAACTATCTTTCGACATGTTTTATTTCACATGCCCAACTATCTCTCGATGTGTTTTATTTCATACGCCCATCATTTTATACTGTTCGTTAACCATTTGAGGTGTGGACTAGTCGTATTACTTGGCCGTAAGGTTAATTTGTATAATTCGTTAACCGTGTTAAGCTAAAACCTAGGTCAGTTCATTTGCCGTGTAGCTTAAAACTTGTTAATTTGGTAATCATGACGAAAACAAACATAATAAGACTTCAAATATAATTCTCATAAATCAGTACTGTAGTTTTACAAACATGTTGGCTGTCACCAAATGAGTAAAGATAGAAATCATTCGATAGATTAATTGAAATAAAATTTCAGATTCTCGACATTCCATTCTCGAGGGATGATAGATCCATCTAACCTTTCTAGTCGATAGGTCCCCTCGCCAATGACTTCCTAGATCCTAACAGGATACTCCCAATTTGCGCCAAGCTTTCCTTGACTCGCTTGTGCACCAGTGGCTTCCATCTTACGGCAAACCATATCTTTGAGTTAGAAAACCTTGTGCTTCACTTTCTGATTGTAGTACCTTGCTACTCTATGCTGGTATGTCGCAACCCTGACTCTTGCAACGTCTTGAATTTCCTCAATAGTATCCAGATTCGTTGTTAGTCCAACTTGATTAAGCATAATATCAAAATTATACGTTCGCAAATTAGGCAAGTCCAGCTCAATCGATAATACGGCTTCCATATCGTATGCTAACTTAAATGGTGTCTCTCTTGTTACAGTTCTGTGAGTGGTTCTGTATCCTTATAGGACGTTCGACAGTTCATTTGCCCATCTTCCCCTAACCTGATCTACCTTCCTTGTTAAGCCGTGTAGTATGATCTTGTTGACGGTTGTTGACGGCTTCGACTTATCCATTCATCTAAGGGTGTGCTATTGACGTATAATTGAGGCAAATGCCTTGTTTCTCACAAAATGCCCAGAACTTAATGTTGTCAAACTGCAAGCCGTTATCTATGATTATCGTATGAAGAACTCTAAATCTTGATATGATGGAACTGGAGACAAATGCTTTTACCTTTTGCTTAGTGATCTTTACTACTGCCTCAGCCTCGGCCCAATTGGTAAAATAATCCACGGTAACAATGACAAATTGTTACTGGGCAGTAGATTTTAGAAAGGGTTCAAAGATGTCTAGCCCCCACTAAGAGAAAGGCCAAAGGCTAGTCAAACTACATAACTCGGTAGCTGGCACGTTACTCGACAAGTGATGCTTTTGGCATTGAGGACAATGCCGAACAACGTCTTCACGTCTTCTCTCATAATCGGCTAATACTAGCCAAGTCAAAGAGCTCGAATGTACATTATTTACACCTTTACGTAGTTACTGCATATGCTACCATGTAGTTCAGATAACACCTTCTGGGCATCTATAGGGGGAAAGGCATCGAAGGTAAGGTTCAGATATGCCACACTTATATAGTTGACCATCAATCAGCGTGTAGTTCACAGCCTGGTAAGCCAATCTTCGTACCTCTTTTTTGTCATCAAGGAGAATACCATCTTTTAGATAATTCACTAGAAAATCCATCCATGATTCTTCTCTTAGGCAAGGAACTAACTCATAGCTCTGTGAGAGACTAGATAAGCTTTTCTATAGAAGAAACTCGATGAAAAGTTTCTTACTCAACTCAGGGAATGCCATACTGGCCAACTTCAATAACTTATTGGTAGCAATATTCTTACTTCTCGGAATTTTGTGAACGGAGAAAGATAGGAATTCTTCTGCAAGCGTCTGTACCACCGATAGGTACTTGCTCATCTCTTCTTCTCTTACCACGTAACTTTCGGTGACCCAATTTACCACTAGTTGGGAATTAGAAAACATTTCAAGTTTCTTGGTACCTTCTTTTACTAGTTTCAATTCGACAACTAAAGCTTCATAATCTGCTTTATTATTACTGGCTGGGAATCCAAATTTCAAAGCGTAACAAACTTTGACATTATGGGGGCCTTAAAGAACTAGGCTTGCACCACTTCCATCTCATGTCAAAGAACCATCGACATAAAGAAATTAGATAGGTTTCTCGACTATCTCCATACAATCTTCCTCTCTACTGAATTCGACTACAAAATTTGCTAGTACTTAGGCCTATAGTGCCTTTCTGGGTTTATATTGTACACCATGAACACTAAGCTTTAAGGCATATTTCATCATCCTCCCCAAAGAATCAAGACGCTATAATGCTTGCCACAATGGTTGATTGGTGAAGATAATAATCTAGTGAGCTTCAAAATACGGCTTCAACTTTCTCGTCGAAAGAACCACTACTAATACAAATTTTTCAATCTTTGTGTACCGAAGCTTTGGCCCCTATAGAACATGACTCACGTAATAAACGGGTTGATGCTCTTTGCCATCACTTCGAACCAGTATAGAGAAAAGTGCTCGACAGCTGACTGATAAATATAAGTATAAATTTTCTCCAAGAATGGGTGTTAAGAGTATCGAGGGTGACGCAAGAAATTCCTTGAGTTTATTGAAAGCTCTTTCGCAATCGTCAGTCCAATTGAATTCTTTTGAATTTTTAAAATTTTAAAGAATTTTGCACACTATTTACACTTCTCGACACGAATATGTTGAGGGCGGCAATTCGCCTAGTGAGTTCTTACACCTCTTTGATAGTGTGAGGTGATTTCATATTCCTTATGGCTTTAATCTTTATTGGATTGGCCTCCATGTCGTGCTGTGTAACCATATACCCAAGAAATTTCCTTGATGTTGCACCAAAGACGCACTTCTGTGGGTTGAGTTTCATGCTATATCTCCTTAATGTGACAAACGTCTCCTCTAGATCGGTGAGATGCTAATCTTCCTTCATGCTCTTCACAATCATGTCGTCCATATATACATTAACATTCCTATGGATTTGAGATTTGAACACCTTTGTTACTAATCTCTAATATGTGGCACCAACGTTCTTTAGCTCAAAGGACATCACTGTGTAATAATATATTCCAAAATTGGTAACAAAAGATGTGTGAACTTCATCTGCCTTGTACATCTTGATTTGATTATAACCAGAGAAAGCGTCCATAAAAGAAAACAACACATGTCTTGCGGTTGCGTCTAACATCTAATCGATTTTTAGCAGTGGGAAACAATCCTTGGGACAGGCTTTATTGAGATCCGTGAAGTCTATGCACATTCGTCACTTGTCGTTAGACTTCTTGACTAGCACACAATTTGTTAGCCAAGTCGGATAAGGCTCTTCTTGGATGAATCCTGCCTTCAATAATTTCTGGATCTCTTCTTCTATTGCCACTTATCTCTTTGGTGCAAAATGTCTCTTTTTCTATTAGACCACCTTCACATTCAGGTCAATTTGGAGCTTATATACAATAACTTCTCTCAGAATACCTAGCATGTTTGAAGGTGACTATGCAAACACATCAACATTGGCCCGCAGGAAGCCAATCAAACTTTGTTGGACATCTGCTGACAAGGGTTTTCCTATCCTTGTTGTCTTCCCGGGATCATTTCCCAAAGGAATTTCCTCAATATCATTCTCGACATTCTCTATGCTGAGTGACTTGCCTTCTAAACAAGTTTTAACTTGAAATACTTCCTCTCGTCTCAAAGCTCTTATATATGAGGATCATGCCAATTGCTAATCCCCTCTATAGATACCGAACCCCATTGGAGTAAGGAACTTAACCTTAAGATGTGTAGTTGAAGGAACAATGTTGAATAGATGTTAGCATGGCCGTCCCATTATCATGTTGTAAAGGGACCAACATTTGACGACAAAAAAGTCCACTTTATCCTCTGTAACATGTTCATCATCATCGATTTGTATCGATAAAGAGATAACTCCGGCTACTTAAACAGGTTGATTATTGAAGGCATGTAGATTATACTTATAAGACTGTAGCTGTGCTTTGATCTTAGGCTTCATTTGATCAAAGGCATACTGAGAAATGATATTGGTCGAACTTCCCTTGTCAATAAGAATCTTCTTGACTTCAAAGTTGGCGACTCTCACATTAATGACGAGTGCATCATTGTACGGCCTTTGGATACCCTCAAAATCTTCTTCTCTAAAAGATACTGTATTGTTGATCTTGACAATTTTTCCATGAATATTGCAAACATAATTTTCGGTGTTAATCTAGTTCAAAAACTCGATTAGCCTATATTAAGTCCACCGACAATGGTATTAATTACTCCGTTAGGTGCTCTGTTAGGATTAACATCCCTTGCATCTCTCACAGCCATTGCTGGATGAGTGTCATCCTCTTGTTCCTCTCATCTCCTTTGAGACGGTCTTTCGATTCTTTTGGAATCATGCGCTAAAAATTCTCGCAGGTGCCCGTGTTGTATTGCATCTTCAATTGCATTCTTAAGTTGAATGCACTCATCTGTATTGTGACTTTTGTCACGGTAGAAATCACAGTATTTGTTCAAATTTCTTCTTGAGGGATTACCTCACATCCTTTCCGGCCACTAGAGGACACCTCTCTCCCCACGTACCTCCATCAAAATATTCGAGATTAGACGACTAATAGGCATGTGGGATGAGAATGTAGAGATCTTCAGTCTCTTCCTCTCAACATCTGAACTATAGTCATTGTCTGTGCTAAGTCTATCCTTCACACTTTTTCACTTGTCATTCTTTTCATCTCCTCTACTTTGATTGGCTTCTCGTCATACCTTTATGTTGTCTTCCTATCAGATGTATGAGGTGGCTTTAGCCTTAAAGTCAGTGAAAGTTTTTGATTTGTTCTTTGCGAAAGACTTGAAAAAGTCTCTATGAGGCTTGACTCCGTCGATTACAGCATTGAGGGTCACACTCATATCCAGTTATGGGATTTGGACCATCTCGACTATTAATCTGGCCAAATAGTCCCTGATTGACTCATCAGACTTTTGTTTAATGTTGTTAAGGATTGAAGAGTCCTTAATAGGAAGTTTACTTAGAAGGAAGTGTTGAAGGAATGCTTCTGCTAGTTCATCAAATCAGGAAATGGTATTTGGTTTCAAATGTTTGAACCATGTACCGGCTGTATTCCTCAATGTTAAAGGAAAAGCTTGACTGGCTACTGCATCACTTAAGCCATACAATTTGGCCAATGTATGATAGTGTTCCAAGTAGTCTTCAGGGTCCTTTATTCCATTGTAAGTCTCAAACTGTAGCAACTTTTTGTACCGAGGTATTACGTCCTTTAAAATTTCTGGAATAAAGGGACTCTTTTTAATTTGGAACTGTTTGCTTCGGGCAACAAGGGTGCTAACATGCGAAGGACCCATATGGCGCATCTGTTGCAGTTGTTTGCCTTTGTCATTCCTTTTGAAAGCAAGAGCTGAAGGTCTTATCACATTCTCAACTTGCTTTTTTTGTAACTTGGGTGAATAAATGGAATCATTGCTTTTGTCAACGTTGTGATCGCATTGGTCTTTGTTTTGGGTTGGATTTAAGTGAATATTACTATGGAGAAGGTTAAGGACTTGCTCATGTTTTTTATTTAATTCTTGGTTTTCTTTGGCTAAGTCAAGGTAGAGTTGCTCGAACCTAGTCAATCACTGTTCATCAGTATGCCTATTGCCCCCTTCAAGCTGTTGGGAGGTAGTGTCGACACATGCACCCTTAGATAGTCTTGTTTTAGCCATGTGGGTGTGTTTAGGAAAAAACAGATGGTGCCAAATGTTGTTAGTAAATTTTGGGATTAAGGAAAATCCTGTAAAAGAGAATGAAATGCTTGGCACCTAGGCCAGTCTGGTACGGCCACTCTGATGCATAAGTTAGTTGGGTGACTTTGTATAAAAAGTATGTGAATGAAGTGTTAGAGAGATCTTACAAAGTTTTCTTTCCCACATTTATAACTGGTTGTAATGTTCAAGGCAGTTGTCGAAATAACTATCAAGGTACGTGAAAGCTTCTTGGTTTGACATCTTTGCTGATATGTAGGGAAAGCAGGCAGTTATATAATATAACCGTACTTATGATAACTGTTCGCGCCATGGGCTTGAATTCAAACTAGGAACAAATTTAAGATACTTGGCATAAATGCCGTGTGTCATCTTTCTAGAGGTATGTGGAGAGATTCAAAATATTCGACTTATCGACGGCCGAATGAATGAGTATGCTAGATGAGAGAAAACTAACTATCAAAAGAGATCATATAGCAACTATCTAAGATTTGATCGTATAGCTCTTCAAAGTTCACAACCAATTGCACATGGAGATAAAGGAATAAGCAAGCTCATCCATAGCAGTTCATGCGTAGCTCTAAAATGTCACTATCGAGTGCATTCAAAGTGAATTGGCTATTAGTTCTGTAAGCATACATCCATTAATATCAAGCACGATTGATTCCAACATGTTAGAAACCAAAATATTGATTTCATTTGAACATGGTAATTAATATTTATTAGAAACAAGAGAGTTTTTGTTTCTATAACTAGGTTCTTTAAAATAAGTAATGATCATCATTAGTCTCAATTTTGCATGACGAGTAGCTCCTCAATTTCGATAATTTTTAGATCAATTCTTGAGGTTTGTGAAGGAAAAGGTGTTATGGCTTTACAATTTTGAAATACAAAATGTAGATGGTATTATAGAATGTATATTATAAGTAAAAAAATTTTACTTAGATAATATAAGAGGTAATGTAGAATGTATTCTCAACTTGATTGTTACTTTATTGACAAGAAAAGCTCTTTAATTATTCAATTTCATAGCTTGAATATACATGTATATCTTAATATTATTATTTAGGTTTATTACAACTACATATGATAAACATTCATGATATGTCTTTAAAATCTCACGTATAACTAAAAAAGGAAGAAAAGCACGTGGAATTCAAGTTTAATTTACAGTGTTAGCACATAGATATAATGTAAATTATTATTTAAATGAAGAACTGAATGAAAGTTTGAACATATGATTAAAGACCAAAAATGTCTTTTGTGGAAATCATAGTAACTTTCCAACATTTAATCGTATAGCTCTTCAAAGTTCATAACTATTAGTTCTGCATTTCATCTTGGGCCTTCCAAACCTAAGCTCAAATCGTGACCCCCTTATCTAGAAGAAAAGATAAGAAATATATATGGCTAATCAAGCAAGGAGGTAAGATCTAAGGATTCTCTCCACTCGAATCAAAGATATCATTGGAAGGAGAGAGTGGTTTTAGGGTAGAAAGGGGGTGGGGTGTAGTGCGGCGAAGGCTGGGGGAGGGGAGTGGTGCGGCGAAGGTAGGGGGAGGGGAATCCTATCTTACATGTCAAATTTATCCTTGACTTCTACATACATAAATATCCTTCCAAGCCCTCAAGGTAAGAAGATTGGAACCTTACTCTCTCTTACTATTTACTACCTCTGACTTGAACATTGGAGTGCATATGCAGAAAGGAACTCTAGCATCCCTAATAGCTTTCATTCGCTACTTGTACAAGCCCAACTCTCTAGTGCTAATCCAAATATAAGCCTAAAATACTCTACATTAAGTATTCTAATCAACAATTGGCACCCATTATTTATAGCTTAAAAATGCCATGGTTAAAACATGCATATATAGCCAATTACCTCCCGCTTCAATTGATAGGAATTAGACTTGAGGTCCCTTCACCCATGCCTAAGCTAAGGAACTTAAGAGCATAGCACATCGGATCATCTTCCTCCGGCTAAGTCTTGAAGACTCTTCCTTACTGAATGAACTCGAGTTACTCATTCTTTTGAGCTCCTCTGTCCCTTTTTCCATGTTATAACTAGATTGTGTTGATCCATCTCGACTTAGGGTAAGCTCGACTTATTTGGCCAACAACTCAACAAACATGACATATAACTCAACCATCGTGTTTTAGATCTTCATATACCACCAGCCCACATGTTTAAAGGATAGCTGACCTCCCCCATTGTCAACCTGTACTCGAACTGCACATGTTAGATGCTAGCATGGCACATCTTTTAACCTCCCTCCGGCCTACCCAACTATCAACGTATCTCCTGTTTAATCTAAGGCCACTACAAACAACATAATTCCTATCTAAACAAACATTAATATGTGTATGTCAATGTTCCTTTTACCTTTTTTGATTTTTACACTTCCCTTTTCTACACTACATAGGATTTTTCTTTAAAGGTAACTTACCCTTTTTTGTAATTGCCATGTACAAGTAGTTGCCTTAAAGAGGAGAATATAAATACCCTCATTTGTATAAGCTGTAAGAGACAGTTGAATCATCAATATAAGTGCATATTCTTCATTTTCCTCCATTGCTATTGATGTTAAGCTAGCTTTAAGCTACTTAGTCCAACTTAGCTCTTATTAGTCCTTTTTAGTGAGGATTGTGGCAAGCTCCCTTGGTTTTCTACTTGGTGAGTCATATCAAGGTAGTAGGTTAGATTCCTATAGTGTTCATTTAGTGTATAATATCCACCCAAGTAGCTTACGACTTTGTTTGAATTATCAAATTCCAATCCATACTTCAGTTATAGTTAATCGAACTTATCTTGCCACGCTTATCAGCTCTTGCCATAGCATATCACCAACCAATCTCCTAATTGTAAAGGAAGATTAACAACCCCTAAAACAAGGACAAACTCAATGCTATAATGGTTTCACTCACCTAGAGCAACAAATGATGGCTTTTATAGGAGAACCAATGCCTTAAGGTAGAGGTGAATACCCCTCGACAATTTGTCAAAACCCACTTACATCGTCCCAACATGATGATCAAGAGGGCAATAGTTCACAGGACTGGTAATTCGTATTATCATGTCGTGTCTCATTTCTATGTCTAAACGGGTTTGTGTCTCAAAAATATAAACCTATGATGCGACCTATTTATTAATCGTGTATGAAAACATGAACCTGTGAACTAACATATCTCATGTTCATGTTAGATCTGTTTATATTAGGACTGATAATTCGTATTACTATGTCGTTTCTCATTTATCTTAAGTTTGATACTATTTATCGATTAAAAAGTTATAATTAAATTTGTAAAATATTTATAAATATAAAGGGAAAAGAATGATAATAATATTTAAATTTCATAAAGATAAATGACACAGAATCTTCATACTTAATAAAAAATGACAACCCAAACAAAAGTTTTTAAAAAAAGAAAAATCTTACAAAATATAGAAAATTAAAAAATTTAGGTTATATAATATCACTAAATTAAGTGGAACTATGGATTAAATG
This sequence comes from Lumnitzera littorea, assembly GCA_024138015.1. Classification (NCBI taxonomy): domain Eukaryota; kingdom Viridiplantae; phylum Streptophyta; class Magnoliopsida; order Myrtales; family Combretaceae; genus Lumnitzera; species Lumnitzera littorea. The sequence goes on along the minus strand of JAMXBB010000009.1, from coordinate 102,774,851 downwards.
GATATTAATATTATTATTAGTGTTGATTTCCAAATTTATCACATTGTTTGTTAGATTGCAACGGAGACAATCAAATAATTTACATATGAGTTTATATTTGGGGAAATTGTAAAAAAACTCTCATAAACTTTAACTTAGATGTGAATTAACCTCTTGAACTTTCAAAGTGAAGTTTTTAACCCCCTAAATTTTCATTAATTGGTAAATAACTTCCATAACCCTTTTTAATTTTAGTGCATAAACACCTCATAAACTTTGATTTTTATGTATAAACATTCTCTAAACTTTGATTTGGGTATGTAAATACCCCCAAACACCTCATAGTTTAGGGGGGTATTTATACACTAAAATGAAAGTTTAAAAGTTATGAGGATTGTTAATTTATCAAAGTTTAGGAAGTCAAAAACCTCATTTTGAAAGTTTAGGGGGAAAATCCACACCAAAATCAAAGTTTAAAGGGGGTTTTTTGTATTTTCTCCTTATAATTTTTTGCCCATTTAAACTATAATGCAGTAAGAAAAGTATATAACATTACTAAATTTAAGGTACATAACATCATTAGATTAAGTAGAATCATGACTTAAATGAATATTAGCAATGCTATCAGTATCAATTTTGAAATTTATCAAAATATTTATCAGATTTTTAAGAGAGACAGTAAAAAAATCTACACATAAGTTCATAATTTTTTTACCCATTTAAATTGTAATATAGCAAAAAGAATATATAGCTTAAAGTATCACATACCTTTAATTGAGATTTCTAACTTTAGAAAGAAATAATTTGTACAACAAAATATAAATATGGAAGAATATACAGCGCATCTCGTGTTCCATGTCCCAGTTTGTCTAGGGTTGAAAAATTGACTTGAACCGAGACACAATTTAAAGTGCTTACGTACTCACTTCATACTTAAATACGAGTCCCTTAATTAAAGTTATACAATGGAACTACTAATCCCATTATACACTTATCTTATTAATATGCTTAGATTGAGCTCCTTAGCTTTGATGTCAAAGCTTGTAAGGCCTTCTCAAGCAACCTCACTAAAACCACTGGGACGTGGTATTAAGGCTTCTAACTAAACTCAATATTTAATTTCAAAGAATTGACATGGGTTTTCCTTTAGTATTCATAACTAGTAAACAACCTAAGATGGATTATCTCTAATTTACTAACAACTTGAGAAAACACTATAGGAATATATGGCTAGACTTACAGTTACTATGATCAAGATCTCAAATCTTGACATGAACATAACGCTTAATGCTGCTATGATAGGACTAAAAGAGTGATACTAATTCTTTTACTTAATCATCAAGAAGAAGTTAAAAAACTTAATAGAATTCAAAGCTCAGGCAATATGATACATTAGTCAAGAATACAACATTCTAACACAAAGAATAAGACTAAAAAGAGAAAAGATAAGAGGAACTAACCACCTACCATGAATTGGCTTGACCTTTACCTCGTGACAATAGGTTGACTTGAACCAATAACTAGAATGCCTCTAAAGAAAGGTAATATTCTACTTTGTAAAGAGCACCACCAAATCCTCAAACCCTATAACTAGATCCTATTAGAATTTAGAGACATAGACATCTCATTCAACTTGAAAAGAGATTTAACAACCCAACTCATTAACACTCTAACAAATACTTTGCTTTTTGTAAGATAAAGACCACATCATTGTTGACTACATGTAACTCATGAATGCCTTGGAAGATGCAATTTGATGTAGCTGCCTTCAAGAATTCTCAACTCTAATTGGCTCCTAAAATGAGGTTAATCGAAGATGATGCATGGTTCTTAGGGAACAATGCTTGCATAACTTGAGGTGTCATTATTTAACGCATAAACGATAGAAGTAGTGTTAAATAGACTATGGAGAAAAACTTAAAAGACATAGTCTTTCCACTGTAAATTGAATTATTAATAGAAATAACGAATTATTACTCTTAAAACAATGCTTATAAAAACAACAGTACTTACTTTAAACCTATTCCTAATTAGCTTAGTTGCTCTTTAATGACACATGAACAAAAAAAGACTAAACTTACCTTAGTCTAATTTTTTAGCCTATTCACTCTACTTGCTAGCTAGACCTTCTTAGAAGCCTCATTTCTTGCTCAATTGCTCTTTAGCAACTCATGAGCCATTTTTGCCTCTACCTTATTATAGGCAATAGAGCAACCTTCGCCTACTAATAAGCAAAATGAGGCTATCCTAACATTCTTATAGATCTTCATATCTCAGCGATTCACTCATTATTTTAACCTTCACCTTATTAAGGCAACAGTAGTAGTATCTGCCTACTAACAAGAGAAAACGAAGCTATCTTAACCTTCTCATAAGTTCTCGTTCTTTAGCAACTCACTCACTATTTTAGCCTTTACCTTATTAACAAGAAAAAAATGCAATCTCTAACCCACAACGGGCAAAATAGGCCACCCTAACCTTTATCACAGGTCTACAAAGTACTTATCTCCTTACTCCTCCACCCGCCTTCCCCCCCACCTACTCCCTACCTAACCTTTTTAGAGGCTTAAGATGGAGTTCTTCTAATTGACTATTTGTTTCATGAGGAATTGTTGGCCAAGCTCATATGCCATTCTAGCAAAATGAGATGCTTTGCTTTTTGGGACTAGCTCCTAAAAGGTGGATACTGCTAACAAGGAAAAGGATTCCTGATTACCATAAATTCTTAAAGTAATAATACTTTGCTTACTTAAAGTATCTCTTAACAAATGGATACTCTTGATAGGGGAAAAGGACCCTCGAACGAGATAAAAACACAACACTTTTCTAAGAGATAGGCGTAGTTTAGTTTGATACGGTTTGCTTCTCTAAGCCGGACCAAATGGAACAGTACCATATGCTGTCTTTTTATCTAAATAACTATATGGTTTTGTTAATAATTTATTTAAACCAAAAAATATGGTTTGATTCAGTATGGCTTGCATTCAAACCATTATCATCATATTATTTATAACCTGTATGTTGGAATTCAAGAATATGGAGAGAAGCTACAACAAATTTTTCGTTATGGTTATTAACCTAATCATATTTTTTGGTTAATAATATTTCATAGCGATTACTATGAAATATGATAATAAAAAAAAAATTGAAATGAAATATAGGCATTTAGCTTAAATCCTTTTTTTTTTTTTTTCCGTCACAACCATTACAAAATGGCAGGAGCAAAACATGTCCAAAACAATGTCATTGTAGATGAATAATCTTTATTTGTTCATTGTCGCTATTCTCTAGGACCAATGATGGCTAACTGAATATGCATTCAAAACCCATACATTCATAAGTCATTTAAAAAATAAAAGAAAATGGGTTTAATTTTTGTAGCTTGGTTGGAATCAGCTATTGGTCTCCATGTTCAATCATATTAGCAACTTGGTTGAAATCATCCATTGGTTTGTTCATGCTTCATACATCAAACATAGGCATTTGAAAAATAAAAGAAAAAAAAATTAAATTTTTGCAAATATATGATATCAAAATAGGAAATGGATATTTTAAGGTCTAATATATGATTTAGATGTATTACTCATGCCTTCAATAATTAAAAGAACGAGTGGATTAAGTTATCAAAGTTGGAAGCCATAGGAATCAAATGTTTAATCATGCATATCCACAAGGATCCCACAGATAAAAACTTACGATTTCTGAAATATAAAATTCCATGATGGATTTGTAGTCTAGTATTGAAGTACGTCCAACTGAGAAGGAATGATGTTGAAAAATTAAGGAAAACATCAACTCTAAGAATATATTCCATTACTTGGTGCTATGAAATTGAAAAATGATTTTATTCAACACAAGCTGCATATGTAATATATTTATAAATTGAAATGATGGATAGAAAACCCAAAACTAACTTTCAGTTGCAAATCATTGGAAAAAAAAAAAAAAAGAAAAGGAATACCAATTAAGAAACACCTAAAACATTCACTGCATAATCAGTTATCGTAGTGTTACCAAGTCAAGAATACCAATTGAGATGAATAGACAACTAGATGGCAGAGAAATTGAGAAAAATTGAGTGAGAGAGAGATAGAATAAATCCCAATCACAAGCTAAAGAACAATCTCTTATACGTAGAATATCTTATCGAATCTTGGTATCTAACCCATACTATTCTTGAACTACTAGTCTGGTATAGTATTTTGATGTGGCTTATTAATAGGAATGATGCAAAATGCAAAAAGACAAGCTAAACACATTTGTTTGTTTGAGTAATTCATAGAGATGATTGAGTAAAATATAGACTTAATTTTGGTAAGAAATTAAGAGTTTATATTCAAGACCAAATTCAATAATAAAGAGATTAATCATTAGTTATACACTTAAGAATCAAGAAATGAGGTATACTGAAATTAGCTACAAGATAAACGTAAGACACCAGATAAACCATGCCCCTTCAACTAATGTGAAGTCTACATTCCTGATTAATTAAGACATCTACTCATAGCTCATCTTTCTTGAACCAATATTTATTTCTTCTGTTCATAGAATAGGTCGGTTTTACCACTTCCTAAATTGAGGATCACTTAACCCCATCTTTCTTTTTTGTGTTTGTTCTTTAATATGTAGTGAGATTTCCACATAAAAATTGAACAATTTTTGGGGTCATTTAGTTTCCTTCTATATCTTGAAGCCTTTAGTCTCATTCGATGCTGGTAGAGTCGAAGCTTGCAAGATGAGAAAAATTTCGACCAGAGCATTGGATGTATAATTTGGAGTATTTGAGATGTTCCATGTGACTTACATTCTAGAAATATTGTTCTTTAGAATGAAAGAAATAATTTGTGTGCACAAGTTCACGACTTCAAAAGCAGTAAGTGAAAACGAAAACCTTGGCCACCCAAGATATGTATATCCAAGACTATTCATTACTACAAACTTATGTACCGATAAAAGTTAAATCTTAGGGTCTAAATATGTGAAAAACAATTTACAAAATCAACATCATCAAGATCAGTAACAAAACAAGAAGATGAGCTTGCCTTTTTGAGATGATGCCTAAAACAAAATTGAGATGACGCTTGAGAGTATGAGGTTGAGATAGACTAAGAGCTATAATGAGAGTCAAGAGGATGATGAGAGACTTGAGGGAGTGATCATGGTCGGTAAGAGGAAGAGAAAGAGAAAAGGGTAACTGGAGTGAGATGTTAGATGAGAATGAGAAAGAGAAAGAGAAGATGTTAGAGTTTATCTCATAGAGCGGGTTAGGGTTCTTTTAGCGAATAAAAGTGTGGAGTAGAGAATGGTGCCGGGTTCTTTTCTTTTGTTTTTACCATTAATTGTTAAGTTTACTTTGTCGGTTGGAATGGAACCGTAAAATGATCTCACATAATTGAACTGAACCATAAACTGAGTAGAGTTAAAAAAATAAAAAATAATTTTTGGTTTGGTTCAGTCTCTTCTGTTCACTTCATTGTTCTTTCCTACCCTACACTATACTGAACATACCTACATCTGACCAAAGCTATTGAGAGGCTTAGTCACCCTACTCCCTGTGCCTTATACGACCAAATGATACAACACCAGAACAGCATAACACAATGTTTAAAGAGGAATATCATTCATCTTGATTATGCCAAGTGGCACTTACACCTTTGATCCGACATATCAGCTAACGTATATACAAGACAAGAAACAAAACAAAAGGTTCCTAAAGTTACGTAGGGAAGGAGGATCCGATCCTTAGGCTCCCCGTCAAACAGCCTTAAGACGAAGAAAACTTGAGCAATCAGTATCTCAATAATTGAGAGCAAGTCTTGAAACGAGCTTCAGAGTTGACTACTAAAAAGGATCTCTTGAAGGAGGAGGATGGCAAGTGCTCCACTTGGGTGCAGAAAACTCCGCTTCATTGACATCCACTACAATCTCTTACGGACTAGTTCGAGTGATCACAGGGACTAGAGCGTAAAGTGGAATATCTCTCCTTAACCTCTTTTCCAACCAGTTGAAGTCATAGCCAAAATCTCGCTTCTAAATCGGCCTCGGCCTCTTCAGGTACTCCTGATTTTCTTCTACCAACTTGAATTGAATTTATTAGAATTCAGCACTCTTCTAATACTTCCCAGAATAAACAGCCTCAACTGATCTCTAGTAGCACCAATCTCCTCCTCTATCTCTTCATCCGACAAGTTGGCCACTCAATACGAGCTTTGAAAACTTTTATCCCTTATCATTTTGTGTAAGGTAGGCTTCAGAATATTTAGCTCACCCTGGACCTTGGCCTCCTCAGCCCTAGCCTCAGCGACTTCTTTCAACACCCTCTCCCTTTCCTATCGGGCAATCTCCAGGTCGAGGGATAACCTTCCAACCCTTTAATTAGCTGCTTCTAGATCCCCTCGCGTGTGATCAACCTGGACTTAGGCAACCTTTACTTGCTCTTATGCTGTCTCAATCTCCTTGGCAGCACGACCTTACCCAGCCTCAAACTTTATTCAATCACGAAGTTGATCGTTCTCTATAGGAGCCTCATTCCGGCTACTTTACAGTTGGTCCTACATGATGCACTTTGGACCGTTAACCCAAAACCAATTTGTGTACGCCGCCAAGCACCTGCAAAAGTTTAAATAAATGTCAAACTAGTGTGTACAAGCCCTTTGAAGTTAAAAATTAAAGAAACTCTTGGCACTTAACAGTGTACGAGCCCAAGTACGCTTCTCGATGTCATATATGGATATATCCACGGCCTTGGCCTATAAATCCTACCTATCTCTCGGTAACATTACATCTGATTGCAGGTGAGTACATGTCGGCTCATCACTAAAAGCTGTGTCCCGAAGACACACATTCCAATCAAGGACAAACTTAAACCCTCTACTGCTGGAAAAAGAGAAAGCAGGCTTCTTAAAGTCATGCTCCTTCCTATCTCCACCATACTTCTCCATTCTTATCCTTTCCCTCCTCATGCTTTTCTATAAAGGAACTAGTGGAAGCACACTTCTTGGAGGTAAAGTTAATTTGTTTGTCCGAAACTTCAATGACCTTGATAACCTCGATAACTAGTGGAAGCACACTTCTTAGAGGGAAAGTTGATTTGGTCGTCTGGAACTACGATGACGTAAATAACTTTGGTTCGACCACCAACACTGACTTCTTCAAGCCGAGCTATTATGTGCCTCTCACCTCTTAAGGTTTAGGGGCTCTTTGTTGTCCCCCAACCTTCATAGGTTGACTCTCTCAAACAGCTTGACTGCTCGCCTCTCCTGAATAAGCCTGAAAAGACGAAATCATGGTCTCACCTTGGCTGTTACCCCTTCTTCTCACGGAAATCCATCACGTAAGCTCCCTCGCATTCAACACCTTTGGAGCTATCTCTGCTAAAACAGACAACTGTTAAAGTATATCAATATTGGAAGTTGGACAACACAATGTCCTAGATGCAGGTCCTTAGGCTTCCCCGAGAGTTATGCTTCCATTCTTTCTCATTATAGGTCCCCTGCCATACAGCACTAAGTGCAGGACACATCCCCATCTTCTAAGCAGAGACAAATGTTTTTCCATTATTCAAAGTGTTCTATGTTTGACGGCCGCAAAGGTATCAAGCAAGTATATAATCTCGAGCACCTATAACAGTGCTTGATCCTACTCTTCCCATCCGTCCATCAACCTTCGAATGGCTCCATATTCTATCAGCTTAAGCCCGTTGCCATAGGCACTCTGTTAACTTAATCCCACTCTTTGAGTTACTAACTTTATGCTTACACTTAACATGACATTATAGGCCTCAACCAACATATCTACTGCTACATCTCCCCCAATAGACATCACTACAATAGCTAGTGACTCCGCCGGTGTGTATGTGGTGGTTGGGGGGTGTAGTAGAGGAAGGGTGTAGGTAGTAAAGTCAAACCAAAAAGGGAAAGTAAGAACAAGGATTTCATACCTAAGCATATATCAAAGAAAATATTTTGAAGATAAGAAAAGATTATACATTCTAGGAAAGAGAGAACTTTATGTGATAAAGGTTTATGATAGGTAAAATAAAAATGTAAGTACGAAGATCCTCCTTTTATAGAGGAAGAAGACCTTGAAAAGGCAAACAAGCAATAGGCGCAACTTGGTGTATTGTAGAGTCTAAGAAATACTATTGCCTCTACAACATAATACTAATGGATGAGATCATCTACATTGCCACCTCGCTTGGCTATGGCATATGTATTGATGTACTTAACCTGCAAGCAACACCTATCCATAACATTTCATGTGTGCACTAACATGCATAAATTGAAATCAAACATGCCTCCTTACTACAGGCTAGACAATCAGAATGATAGAAAAACTTATAAGCAATAGAAGCAGAACCACTACATAAAAACGTACTACATATGGTTCCTCCCCCACAGTAGAATGTGGGGCAAAGCAAGGTTCGAGCCAACTGACCTAACTACTTAGCAATAACTCTCCTTTCATAAAGTGTCTCTCCTGCTCAAGAAACAACTTAGCTTGGCTACTGCCTAGAACTATTACATCAAGCAGGTACCTTGGATGCTAAGCAAATACCATGCCTAGACAGTATTCCTTCAAATTGCTAAGTGTTGAAGCTTAATGCAGCCGAATGCTATGAAGCATATATCAAAACTACAACAAACTACTCAAATATTGAAGAGCTATTGGATCTTACTTGTGGTTGACTCATTATTCCTTGATTGAGCACTTTCCTGACCATGTCATAACCATAGTGGAGGAAAGTATTAATAATGCATTTTGCCCTAGGCTTTCCAAACTTGAGCTCAACTCACAGCTCACTTGTCTAAAAGAATATATAAATAAGTTATCTAGCAATCAGGTAAGGGGATGCGATCTAATGATTCTCTCCACTAAAATCAAAGATATAAGGAAGAATCCTTAAGATCTTACCTATTAAGCCCATCCTTCCTGATAAAGATTACGGACCAACAACTCATTCTCAGCTTGAGGACTCACCTATATGATTCACCGAGCAATCTAAAGGGAGCTAAACTTTGAAGAACAATGCATTCTCTACCTTAACCTGTCGAGATACTTTGTTCTCTATCTCATTGAAGAAACTCTTGAGGTGCCCAACCTATTACTAAGCCAACCTCCTTATGATACACTAATCCAAGGCTAAGTACTAAACCTACTTGCTACCGAACTGATACATCTTCGAAGCTGAGCTACCCTACTTCCGAGCATAACGGCTAAAGCCGATCCAAAGAATGGCCATCTATCGAACAAACCCTTCCCAAGCCTTAAACAGCCGAGCTGATAAGCTGCCGTACAGCTGGCCTAACTTACTTTGTTTAAAATCAACTCTACATTCATAAAGCAACATCTACACTACAGATTAGATAGTTAACATGCACCCCCTTTTTTGACATTCGTACTATCCTATTTGTACCCGAATATTCCTTTTTGTTTGTTTACAACTTTATCCTTGTAATTTATTCCTTTTTCCTTTTATAGTAGGAATTTTTTGTAATTTATATAAATCTAGTACTTGCCCTAATTGGGACATATAAATATTTGTAATATGTAATAGTCATAACATCAGTGATATTGAATTTTACACATACTTTTCCTTGTAATCTAAGTATCCCTTACTTACTCTCATTTACTCTTATCTAGTCTATTGTGATTATGGATTAACGGCGAATGGCTTCTAGCTACGCTTGTGTGTAATATCAAGTGCGATATGAGCTCGTATGAAGCATTGGTGCATCATATCCACTATCAATATATGAGAACTATTGCTCAACCTTCAACTCCCATTTAGCTTTCAGACCATCTTGAGGTTCTAACCTACCCCTAGTTTGTGTGATAGCGGTAGTTGTATATCACTCCTTCCCAACGATCCATATCACTTCCCCTCTACTTCTATGAACAACCCCTCGAAGCCCTTAACATAAGGGGACCAAAACCCTATTCTCTTTCTACTATTTACTAATAGTTAAATGTCTATTGTTGACCAACCTTCTTACTTAAGCATTAGAGTGCATAGGCCAAAGGTAAGCTTGGCATTCCCCATATGTTCGCCACTTGTATAGGGCTAACTTACTAGTACTCCTCTAAATACAAGCCTAGCGCTCTCAACTAAGAATTCACAATGTTATATGTGGAGATAAAGGAACAATCAAGCTTGCCCATAGCAATTTATGTTAGCTTTATTGTGTCAAGCGTAAGCAAAGTTAATCAGCTTTTGATTCTTCAAGTAAATGTCCAACAATATCAAGCATGCTCAACTCTAAAATGTTACAAGCTAAGATCTTAATTTCATTTCAATGTGGCATATAAATATCAAAAAACAAAAAGTTTTGTATTTGCGCATCTTGTTCTTCAACAACAAATAATAGCCATTAGTAGTCTTAAAACCACATAACTAGCAACTTTTCAAGCTTGATAATCTTTAAAACAATTTGTGAGGTTTAGGTATAAAGAAAGTAGCTGTCTAAATTTGTCCCTTTAGTTCATGAAGTAGGGAGTTCTTATTGTGAATGTATCTAACAAACATTCAATCACCAGTAACTTAAGTATAATCAAAAGGAAGAGCAATTGACACAATCAATAAACCTAAAGCATTAAGAAGTTCGACAACACTTGGAAAAGCAATAGATTTAATCTTTAATCATCTTTATGTGTAGTAAATTCTTCTCTCGTAGCTCATTGTCAATGTGATGGTTAGAGTAGCACATCTCAAGCATGTAACGACTTTATGTTTATGCAATTCAAGCTTGGGACTATAAGCAACTTCAAAGTCAACTTGTTATGTTTAAGCATCCACGAAGAGCTGTCTGTCGGAAAGAAACTCTAAACAAGGCATCATTTTGTGAAGAGGTGATTGCACGTACAAAGCGTTAGGCAAGCGCACCTAGTCAAGTTATAATATAGTTAAAATAAACATGAGTTGGAGTGTTGATCCAACGGGGAACCATGTGTGTGAGAATCTAACTACTAGCAATTTAACCTAAAATCTCCTATTATCTAACTTAACACTATAGAAATAATTGTAATTAAGAAAGATAGTTGAATAAGGAATAATAACTTAAATAAGAACAAAACTAAAATAAAACAAGTATGATGCAATTAAAAGGAATAACACATAATCCTTAGTAAACTGTTGTTATCTACTCCTTAGTTCTATGCAACCATTCAATCTTAATTATTACTTGGATTGTCGATGATACATTGCACCAAGGACAAACAACGATGAAGATATTGATGGTGGGTCTAAGCTCACAAAAAGCTTAAAATGAAGGATGACAGATACATGATATAAAAGAAAACAAGCAAAAACCACAAACAATCCTAAGGATATGATGTACCAAGAGATTTCTATAGACTCACGAGCTAGCCAATATGATGTATAAATAGCTTGATGAGGTCATTTATTACCTAACCTTGCTTAAGAAATAGGATAAGAGTTGAAAGAGAAGACAAGCCAACGGCTTATAGTAAGAAACATAGTATATATTTAATGATAAGGTTGATTCTTGTGGCTACATGTAAGAATGGTACAATCCAAAATAAGTTAAAATACAAGAAATGACTAAGAGCATAAAAGAAAATGTAGAAATAAAAGTTTCGGTGGCAAATTTTGTCATGTGGAGAACTAGAACACGTAGTTAACAGTTATTAGAGAGCTCTTGAGGAAACAAAAAAAGTAGTACAGCTAGATTAAGTGGATACCGAGCTGAACTACAAGTACATTTGGATTAGGTAAGCTTAGATGGGACCTTTGTAGTTCAGAGCAAGGGAAGCCAAGCTGGTGAGCAAGCTTGTCGAGCTAATGGGTGAGCAATCTAGAATCCATTTAGGACAGAGTTCGGCAATAGATGATAATGAGCAGGGTAAAGATCAACTCAATAGTTATAGGTAATCTACAATAAACAAGAGCTCGAACTGTTCTTGTGTTAGTCTGCTAGAGAGAATACGTTTGGTAAGGCCCTCAAGTCCTCACAAGCATACTTAGGTTAGAGGTCCAATGGATCGATTTCTATCATTCCCTCCAGGTTGGATAGGATTTGGGACCAAATCCGATTAGTCTTCTTGTTGTTCTTTGTCAAGCCTGAATTTTTATAGTTTTTATTATTTTCCTTAACTCGATTAATATTAAATCTTAACTCATTTAATATTAACCTTTGACTAAAAGTTAAGAAAAACATAGTTTTCTATTTTTGAAAATTTGGAGTCGCCTCTAAATTAGGGTAAAAAAAAAAGAAAAAAGAAAATGGGTTAAGTTAAATTGATTGGGTAGATCGATTTTAACCTAGACACTAGTCTATTGGAAAAAACCAATTTTTAAAATAGTCTTTGAAAACCACAAGTTTTGGATTCAAGAGCTACCCTATTAAACCACAATCAGGTATCACTTTTTAACTTTTCAAAATCAAGTTTATCTTTTAAAATACCAATTCTAGAATGAAAGAATGATCTTAAATTTATAAATAGATAAAATTCTATGTACACAAAAAAGAAGAAAAAATAATAGAATTTTATCAAAAAAGGGAAAATAAAAAGTTGTCCTATTTTAAATTGCCCCATAGGTGTCTATGTACCTTTTAGTAAGGATCGAACTTTTTGTAATTCATTCCTAAAAACTTTAATTTATGGATTCTTTTAACTTTTGAAAATCAATTGACTTTACATTTCTTATCCATTTGGTTTTGTTCGAGAAAAGTTTCTAAAAGGATGCTAATTTTTTACTATTTTGTTTTCTAAAAAATTCTAAAGAAGCCCTAGTTTAAAAAAAAAAGGTTCATTTATTTTATTTATTTGGAAAAACTTTTCTAAGTAATGAAACAAATTTTATTATATTCTTTTTTTATTTTTCTTTTTTTTTTACCAAAACATAAAAAAAAAAAATTCTTCCTCTTTCTTCTTTCTTTTTTTTTTTTTTATTTACAAGTTTCTATTATAATAGAAATTAAAAAAAAAATACAATACAATTCAAAACAAACAAGGAATGAAAGAGCCAAACTAAGGACAATTCACATGTCGGAGGATCAGGTTATACATGGGTCTTAGGTCAGATCTCCAGATCTTGGTTAGTTTAATACATGCCACGTACATGCAAGCACAAGGAAGAAGAAGGTAACAATCGAGGGGGGCACTCCAAGCAGTTTTAGCAACCAAAATTTGAGAGAAAAGCCACTTTTATGAGTATTCTACTAGAGATTGGGGGTTTACCTAAGCACCACCAACTTTGGTTGTTATTTGGTGGTTGTTCGAAAGTTCATCGGTGGTGGTAGTCAATTTGCATAAGGGCTTCTGGTTGTAAATGAGTGGTTAGGTCATAAGTTTTGGAACATGATAATGGAAGCCGTATGCTTGGTTTTATATGGGCCATGCAATGGTGTTAGTTTTGAAGTAGGGGCCATAGAACTTAAGGTTTGGTTGGCGGTGGTGGATGTGGTGTTTAGGAGGCACGAAAAAGGCTAGAGCTAATGATTATAGAAACTTACAACATGAAGAGCTCAACTATAGCATCAGTTTAGTTCGAAAGCCATTGTAATGAAGCTTCAAACTAAAGAGAGAGAGAGGGACAACAGTAAAGAGAGAAATAAATTGGGGGGTTGTTCTTTATGTTTTTCAAAACTTGTTGACAATCGAAATGAGCGTAAGGGTCAAATTTATAGTTTTCAAGCTTGATTATTCATGGAAACATCATAAATGGTGAAATTAGCCATGAATGTATGACTTTAGATTTCAAGTTTTTTTTTTTTTTTCCGGATTTTGAGAGCTGATTTGAGCACGAAAACAAATGAACTTGGACTCATTTTTGCATTCAAGTCAAAGAAGGCCATGTGGAGTGTAAGATTGGATCAATGAATCATGTATTTAAGTGTGACAGATGCGTGAACAATCAAGCTAAAGTGAGGGGTCTAAGTGTGTTCTCTATGAAAATCTGTAGGAAAGGAAAAGAAAAAGAAAGAGAAGATGCTAACATAGTGCCATGTTAGTCAGGTCGTTTAGTAAAAAAATGCCAGGTCATAGCAAGACACATGGCCTAGTACATAGTTAACTCATGGCAGTTTAGAGACAAAATAAAAAAGGCACAAAGTACCTTGTGTTAGAATCGAACTCAAGACCTCTAAATATTTCCAAGTGCTAAGACTAAGTGTAGTGTCATTGGGCCATTTAGCCCATGACCTATTATAAGTTGCACATAATATACATTTAACAACTAAAAATGGCTAGACTAGAATTTCACTAAGCCGATAACAACCCTAAATTAGAATAGCTCACTTATCCAAGACCTTAATATTTCTAAAAAGCTATTCTATATTATTTATTACTCTTAACACTCTAACTCTTATAATTTAAATTTTTTTTTCTATTTTTCTAAAATTTGCCCTTTTGTGTTTTTTTTTTCTAAATTTCCTATTTTTTGTGTTTTTTTTCTAAATTATATATTTTTTTGTATTTTTCCTAATTTTCTATTTTTTGTATTTTTCTAAATTAAGACACTTTTTTTCTACTCTAAAAATAAAAAACAAAAAGCTCTAAAATTATAGGGTGTAAAAACGAGGTGTTTACATTGTTCTTCAAATCGGTAGGGGCTGAGGTTAATAATATTAAACATATCAGAAACTCCAAAGTTTTTAGATAGCTCTATTCGATAAGCATTGTCATTGATCTTTTGGAGTATCTTAAAGGATCATTTGGCTCGACTAGACAATTTGTTTTTCCTTTTGCTCGGGAACCTCTCTTTGCTCAAGTCTAACCAAACTAGGTCACCAGACTAAAATAGCTTGGTTCTCCTTCCCTAAGCTCTTCCTTTTAACTTTTTAATAGTACGATCTGTTTTTTGGGCTACCTTCTATTAGATCTTCTGAAAGAATTGAGCTCGGGCTTTAGCTTCGAGGTCTTCTTGGTTAGATATGGGAGCTACAGTGTAGTCAAGGTGTAGATGACTTTAAAGGGAGCATGTCCAGTGGTGTCATATACTGTTCAGTTGTAAGCAAATTCTACCACAGGTAAGTAAACATCATAATCAGTTAAGTTCTTCCCCATTGTAACTTGGAGTAGTGATCCTAAAGAGTGGTTGACGACCTCTTTCTAGCCATCAATTTAGGGGTGATGGGACATGCTAAATAGTAACTTGGTTCTTAACCGACACCAGTGTGTCCTTCAAATGGCTTAGAAACTTTGGGTGTTGATCTAATAATATGCTCTATGGCATGCCTTTAAGCGAACAATCTCTTGCAAAAAGAAAGAAGAAATAGCTAAAGCATCGTTAGTTTTGGAACAATGGATAAAGTGTGTTGTTAAGCTTAGTTTTTTACCCTCTCGGTTTTTTACCCTCTCAGTTCTTTTATAAAATTAGGTTTTCTTTAAACCGATCAGCATTAAACCCTACCCGTTTAATATCGATAATCGATTAGGGTTTAAAGAAAATCGTTTCTTTTTATTTTAAAAACAACTTTAAAGCTACCACCCGACCGGAGTCGGAAAAAACAGTTAAGTTATTAGCCACTAGTCTAACGATTAAAACCAATTTTATGAAAACGATTTTTTGAAAACTAGATATTTAGGTCCGAGGGTTAGGAATTTTAAACCCTTACAGGTATCATTGACTTTCCAAAATTAAAATTAAACTTAAAAAATCACCTCTCAATTTTAATAGACAAAAATTAATTATTAGTTACCCTAATTGGATAAATGAAGTAATCTAAACTAAAAAAGAAAAATTAGGTTTTTTTATTTTTATCGTCACCTTGTAAGTACTTACATATTCACTATTCGGGATTAAACGTATGTAGTTCTTTTATGAAAACTTTAGTAGGTTGTTTAATTTTAATTTTTGAAAATTGTCGGGTTTATGTTTTTATCTATTTTTGACTTATTCAATGAAATTTCCTAAAGGGCCCTAAATTAGAACTCTTATTTGAAAAGATTCTAAAGTGCCTTAATTACATAAAAGAAAATCCAATTAATTTTTATTTTGGAAAATCCAATTTTTCTAAGTATTAAGAACAATTTTTATTTATTAACTTGTTTGCTTATTTTTATTATTTTTTTATATTATCTTATTTATTTTTGTTTTCTCTATTTTTTACTAAACTAAAAAAGAAATAAACTATTCTTTTTTTTTCTTCCTTTCTTCTTTCTCGTTTTTCTTTTATTCCTTTTTTTTTCATCTTTTTCTTCTTTTTTTTTTTATTTGATTACATTTACATTTAGACATAAAAAAATAACAAAATAACAAAATCAACAACAACTAAATATAAAAAGTAATAAATTAAAAAAAAAAAAACTTCAAACGAATGGGCCGCACAAGTCGAACTTAGGGCAGGTTGGTCCAGTCAAGTTAGGTCAATTCGGTTAGGTCGAGTCCACTGTCTTAAACAATAGCAGCTGCTTAGGTCGATTTAGCACAATTTAGCCACCAAAACGAGCAGGTAAAGGGTGTTTCATGTGTTTCTTATTGGGGATAGGGGGTAAGCAAAGTGCCGTGGTTGTTGGAGGTGGTTTTAAGGGTGGTGTGAAGTGGTCATTGGTGGTAGTTTACACGGCAGTCGAGTGGTGTATTATGGGTGTGATTGGATGATTGGGTTGGGGGTTTTGAGTCACTAGAAGCTTAATCATGTGGTTGGTTTATGATAATGGTAGCTGGAGGTGGTGGTTCAAGGAGAGGGGGTTCGGCCGTTAGGGTCAGGGTGGTGGCAAATTTAGTGGAGCTACTAGGGGGCACAGCAAACAGCGAAGTGAGTTGGGTTAAGGAGCTTGCGAAGTGGCAGAGCTAGCTAGGGTGGTGGCTAATGGTGGTAAGCTGGAGAGAAAGAGATTCGAAGAGAGAGAGAAAGAGGGTCGAAGAGAGAAAGTGGTCACAAAAGAGAGAGGGGGGGCTTGGGAATTGATTCAAAAAATCGTGAATGGTTATGTGTGTTTGTATGAACTCCCCGAAGCTCCTTTTATACTCGAATTGTTCTTAAAAAACATGGAAAGCTCATATCGGATTAATGAAGAATGCCTAGAAAAGCAGCTTTTTTCAATTTTTGGAGCTTACATTGAATGCTTCTTTGACTGTATTTAGACGTGTTAAAGGCTTCAATTCATAGTAAGCTATGCAAAGGATGAATTTGCACCATTAATTGGCGTGTTTTGGCAAGGAAAAATCACAAAATCAAAGGCCAAAATAAGGGGGTCAAGCTATTCTTCTGAAGGAAAAAGGAGGAAAATCGGAGGGAAAAAGAGGGAAAGTGCTAACGTAGCGCCACGTCAGCTGTGTCAACCATTCCCGACCTACCACGTGTCATCACGTGGACACGTAGCAGCTGACGTAGCTCGCTACGTGGTGCTACGTCGGCAAGGCCACCGAACCCGATACTGCCACGTATCAGGACACATGGCGTAATTAGATCTTAATACGTAGCAGGGTGCTAGTTAACAAAAGGTCCTCCCTACCTTTACCAAGATTCAAATCCAAGACCTCACGCTCAATGCTAATGTTATGTCCATGTGTTTAACCAATAGGCCGTTGGCATGTGCCTTATCCATATATGCAATTAAATTGCACATATGAATCAGGTTAGCTCAAGCTAAATTTAAATCTAAGCTTAAGTCCAGCTATCCTTTATTCAAATTTATTTAAATTAAGATCCTATTCTATTTAAACAACCTAAAAAATTTATTATATTCTAAATTCCTTATTTTTTTTCTATGACTCTTCAACTTTCTTATATATTTTCCTAAATTGTTCCATTTTTTGTATTTTTTTCTAAATTTCTTTTTTTTTTTTGTACTTTCGCTTATTTTCCTATATTTTTCTAGAATTCCTATTTTTTCTAAAGTTCTTCATTTTTTGAGTTTTCTTTAATTTTATATTTTTTTGAATTTTTTTCTAATTTAGGACCCAATAACCTAATTTGAAAAATAAAAAGGGCAAAAATTAGGTGTCTACATGTGTCATTTTGCCAAATCTATCCACATTAGCCATCATAGAGTCTTCACCTCAAGTAATTCGGGGTAATTTAAAGACAAAATCCATGCTCAAATCAACCCAAGGTCTAGTCAGGACAAATAAAGGTATTTTTCTCCCTTATTTAGCTCAGCTTTTTGCCTTCTTACAAGCTACACAACACTTTACCACACGGAGCACATCTCGCCTCATCTTAAGCTAAAAAGAATCATACATTCAATAGTTCATTAGTCCTTTTCTCTTCAAAATGTCCATAGAGTCCCTTACCGTAGGCTTCTTTCACTAACAGCTCCATAAGAGAACAAGTCAGTATGCAAAGCTTACTACCTTGGAACAAGTATCCATCTGTGACATGATAATCATCTACTATCCTTCCTTCCTTACATTGCTCATATATTGGATCAAAATGAGGGTCTTTAGGGTATTGTTCCTTGATACTCACAAATCCTAGAAGTCTAGTTTACAGCTCAATAAGAAGAGTATATCTTCTTGATAGTGCATTAGCAACTATATTGGACTTACCTTACTTGTATTTGATCAGAAAATTAAAAACTTCCAACAATTCTATCCATTGCACTTGTCTCCTTGAAAGGTTAGATAAAATTTGTAGATATCTCAAGGACTTGTGATCAGTGTGGATGATGAATTCCTTCGATAAGAGGTAGTGTTGCCATACATGAAGAGCTCAAATAAACACTAAAAGTTCGTTATCATATACAAAGTAGTTCAATTATGATCCTCTTAGCTTATCGCTATGATAGGAAATAAGGTGTCCTTCTTGCATCAACATAGCTCCTATGCCTACACTTAATGCATCGCATTCAAGCTCAAACACTTTCTCAAAGTCAAGCAAAGCTAAGACTAGCATAGAGGTTAATTTCTCATTCACCTTAGCAAAACTCTCCTCTTCTTTTTATCCCCATCTGAACTTTACATTCTTCTTTGTTAACTTAGTGAGAGGGGAAACAATTGTGCTAAAACCCTAAATAAAACATTGGTAAAAGGAAGCTAATCTATGGAAACTCCTCACCTCGACGTAAGAAGTTGGGGTTGGCTAATCAACAGTAGCTTAGATTTTCTCATCATCAACTCATAGACCTCCTCCATTAACTACATATCCTAGGAAGACCACTTCTTCTTGACAAAGACACAACACTTATTTACATTACCAAATAGTCTTTTAGCTTGGAATGCATCGAATACAACTTAGAGATGGCTAATGTGACTAGGCAAGTCGACACTATACATGAGGTTATCATCAAAGTAAACTACAACAAATTTACTAATCGGATTTTGTGGCACATGATTCATCAATATCATGAAAGTACTTAAAGTATTGGATAAGCCAAAGGGCATTACCAACTGCTCATATAGACTATGTTGGTTTTAAATGCAATCTTCCATTCATCTCCTAATCTCATTCAAATTTGATGGCAATTGGACGTCAAGTCGATCTTGCTGAAAATCCTAGCACCATGCAATTCATCTAGCATATCATACAACCTGGGGATAACGTACCTACACTTGATCATTATTTGGTTGACAGCTCTGCTATCCACGCACATATGCTAAGTACCATCTTTCTTCAGCATAAGTAAGGCTAGTACAACACAAGAACTAAGACTCTCTCTCTCACATAACCCTTCTCTAATGACCTATTGACCTATCATTGTAGCTCGATCTCTTGCTCAGGATTCATCAGATAGGTAAGGCTTTATAGGAAGAACAGCATCAGGTATCAAGTTAATACAATGTTCAATTCCTCGAAAAGGTGGTAATCCTTTAGGTAATTGCTCAAGAAACAGGTCAGCATACTCATTAAGTAATTCTTTAACTTCATTAGGTAGCATGACTTACCCCTTCAGTTCTAACAATCTTCGAATTAACAAATAGGTCGGCACATCGAACCTAATAACTTCTTGTAGCTTTGAATGCTGAAAAACAAAGCCTTCTTAGATCTTTGAGCTAACTTGGCTTGCAACTTGCTTACTTAACTAAGGGTCATGGGGTTCAAAGTAATCTTTCCTCCAACCTTCTCAAAGGCATATATATTCCTGAACCCATCATGCATGGCCTTACGATCAAACAACCGAAGTCAACCTAATAACATGTGAGATGCAAACATAGGTAGTACATCATAGAGAATCTCATCAGAATAATTTCTAATTAAGATCGGCAACAACACTTATTAAGTAACATGTAATGCCCCTTTTTCATTTAACCAATGCAACTTGTATGATCATAGATGCAATAAGGTTAGCATTTTAAGTTTCTAAACTAGTTCAGTAGATACAACATTGGTGTAACTCTCACTATCTACATTGAGTGTACATACTTAATCATTCACCTTACATGTAATATGAAGCAAGTTCTCCCAGAGTTCTTCCTCGACAAATGGTTCGAGGCTCAAAGCTTGTCAAACAGTTAGGGTCAACTTATCCAGGTCATTAGCGAACACATTTTACTCTGTAAGTTCATTATATGCTTCTACTTCCCTTTTTGGTTCAATCTTCTCTTTAGGTTCCTCATCAGTACTATTCACCTCAATGTTTGGTACTTCTCCTTTAATGATCATAGTACGTTGGTTCAGGCACTAAGCGACTATGTGTCCAAAACCTTGGCATTTAAAGCACTTAATTGGGCTGGTCTTCTATCTTGAGCCTCGTCCTTTCTCAAACATCCATTTTGGAGCTTCATTGCTGGCAGGTTAGCTCTTCTGTTCGGTCATGGTATTAGTTCATCTATTCGGCTCAATGCTATAGTGAGCTCGGTAATTGCCTTGGATAGGTTGGCTAGATGAGACAAGTCGGCTCAATTGAGGTAGGATAGGTCTATTTCTTTTTTGCCTCTCCATATGTTAGGCAATCCTTATGGCCTTATCCAAGTTGGTAAATTATTGAAGTTCTACTACGTCTCGAACCTCAAACCTTAACCTAGTAAGGAATTTGGATGCTTTTCGAGCTAAAGGCTCACTTACCTCACATCAGATCATGAATATTTGAAACTCACATAAGATTGATCAACAATTTAGCTTCCTTGCTTTAAGTCTTGGAGCTAAGCAAATGTATCTTCCAAGTAAGTATCCAGCACAAACCTTACTCTAAGAACTCTTTTCATCTCAGGCCAAGTACCAACTTCCCTTTAGCCATCCCTTTTATAGATATTCTAAAAGTTCTTCCACCACATTATAGCATATCCATAGAACTCTAGTTTAGCCATTCCCACCTTATATGGTCTTAATACTAATAATAGTCGAGACTCGCTCAACCTTTTCTTCTTAATCTAAGTATTGGTCAGCATCTCTGGAACCATTGAAGTTTGGGATTTATAGCTTTACGTGTTCGGTAGCTCAAGGTGCTTGACCTTTCTCTTCTACTTTATAATACTCTTCCTCGTTTTCTTCATCTACGTTACCTAAGTCTATCCTCTTTTATACATTTCCTCTTACTCCTCCACCTCAGTCTTACAAAGCTGGGAATTGTCTTTACGTAGGTCAGAGATCTTGGGTAGCATTTCTAACTTCAAGGGCAACTTGTGGAGTGTTACAAGTGACCTCAATAGGTTAGGAGGTTAAAGTATGAAAAACTCAGGTCAGCTCTGCTATCATATTAGCCATTTCATCGAATCTTTCATTGGTGCTCCTAGGGGTATTCTAAGGTTGTTTAACATAGTGAATAACACCACTTACATCATCTTTAACACTAGTGTTTCTACTTGAGTTAGTCATCTTCCCAAACTTAATTTAACTCACTTCAACAATCAAACAAACACTAACTTCCTCTTTTACTATCTAAAAACAACATGCACCACTTACTAATAACCACCCTTCACACTCACTCAACTTTTTTAAGCAAAACCCAAATCTAAGAACCACTATACTCAACTTCAAAAATTAACACTACAACCAACTTTATCGAACCCGAAACAATAATTCCTAACTAACACTTTACTCTGTTTTCCAATGTTTAAAACAGGGTAAAACAAGGTACATCATAGCATTTAAATATGAAGAGAGTACAACTTTTGCTTTCTATTACTTAATACTACTACTAACACGTACAACAAAATTAATCACAACAATGTACAACATTATGTAATGGATTACTAACCTCTGGCCTACTTACTTATGCAAGCGTAAGAGGCCTCTAGTCCCTCACCAGAAGAATACTCTCCCGTCAACCTATCGACATTAAAGTGGTGGCTAAACTCCTTGAGAGTTTCAAGTAGATACACCCTGCTCTGCTCTGACCCTTATACCTATACCGACTATTCTCTTACCAAGAACTCTTTGCCTAATGATGAGGGCCCAAGCCCTACACACCAAGTCTTGCTTGGCCCTTCAATTGTCGAAGGCTTCCTACCAAGTGCTGAGACATAGGCTCCTACTGGTTAAGTACTTCTCTGTTAGCCTATTACTAATACTTATGGCATTCCTTACCTATCTCAACAACCTAGTACCACTACGGCATGATCCAGCTTCACTACTATGCCCAAAGATTTCTTAATTGTAATGTTATCCTAGGGACTTACTATAAATAGTTCCTTCTCTTCGTAGCCTAAAAATCTTATGTTTTCTTACAGAAATTGAATATTCTTAGCCCTTGCGAGATATCCTTCTCTAAGTCGCTTTTATACGCTCTTATCTAGTCTTACCGAATAGCTCAAGATTGGTGGTAAGTGAACATCAAGTGAAGTACTAAGTTATGTTGTGTTTGTAGGTGAGTCATATCCTCCAAGAAACTTCACATCAGCTACTATATTCTATTTGTTGACTTTGCCATCTTATTTTTGTTTGATACTTTGAAGGACCCATTTGGTTCTCTCTTACGGTAAGTCCTAGTGATAACTGAGCTCCTAGGCACATCATATAATCCCTAGTATCAAAGCTTGAGGTTATGACCAAGAGTTATGTTGCATAGTTCTTTCTAGTCTATTGTTTGTTCTACTATGTTTTCATTTGGAAGAACAGAGCAAGTTGCAATTCATTGTTCAATTAATATTTTCTATGAGTATGAGAATATCTTGTGTAAAGAGTGTTTTTCTAAAGCTTTGTTGTAACAATGTCGAATCTTAGCATCCAAGGAGAGATTAACAATGCTGAAAGTGATGCTTATGGTTGTGGTCATGTTACCCAACAAATACCACGTAGTATTGATGAGTAAATACAAAACCTTGCTACTATTGCGGCCAATCTGGTTATCTTGGTACAAATAGTCTTAGAGAGGCTACGAGAAATGAGAGATAGGTTAAGATGACAAATGAATGAGCAACAAGCTCCAGAACCCATTCTTGTGAACCAAGCACCACCCCATCGTGCCAATAGAGTTACGAGAAGTAGACTCGAGTTAGATGAAGTCGAGGAGTATGGGGAGGAGGAGCAATAAGTTGGAATAGATGAACGTGAGCTTAGAGCTCCCAAGGGAGCCAAGCATCTCAAGATACAAATTCCAAGCTTTAACAGGTCTAGTGGTGCTAATGATTACTTGGACTAGGAAGAGAAGATTGAAAAGATATTTGACTTTTATGACTATGAGGATGCTATTTGTATTATAATAGCCGCATTAGAGTTTTCTGGATATGCAGCAATATGGTGGAAAAAGTTATAGAACGTGTGTTAGAAAGCAAGCCAACAGATTTAGATATGGTATGAGATGAAGAGAGTCTTAAGAAGTAGGTTTATTCACGAACATTATGAGCAAGACACTTTCTGATATCTCTAAGACTTGAGACAAGGTAACAAATTAATGGACGATTATGTCCGAGAGTTTCAATTACTCATGATCTGGTGTGATGTTGACGATCCCGAGACGCAAACTATAGCACGATTCATTTCTAGGCTAAGAATTGAGACTAGTAACATGGTGGAACTACAAAGTCTCGTGACTCCAAATGAGACCATCAAGGTGGCATAAAGGGATGAGAGGCAAAGATTGAGCTAGACCAGTTGAACAAGATTGCTAAGCCAAAGTAGCATGCCGAGCTGATTAGACTATGGCCAAGCACTAAACAGTTTCAAGGTAGACCGTCGTAAGTAAGCGCTAAGCTGACCTAAAGAAGGCCGAAGTAAGGGTAAGGCCGAGGAACTTAAGGTTCAAAGAGACCAAGGTCAGAGCTTAGGAAGGAAGCTCTAAGAGAGCAAATGCTTTAAAAGTCTTAGTTATGGATAGATGGCTAGTCAATGTCCAAACCAGCGTGTCATAACAATCAAGGGGGACAAGCCTTAATTTGAAGTGGAGAGTATTAGTGAAGGAGAGGAGGAAGTAGACGTTAGCCCAACACTAGAGGAGTTTCAAGAAGATCCCAATGCCCTTACACCTCTTAAAGTAGGAGCTGAGTACTGTTTTATTATTTGTCGATCTCTTAATACTTTTGTGGCCGAGGAAATTAAACAGAAGGAGAATCTCTTCTATACAAACTGCCGAGTGAATGGCAAGCTATGCACCTTAATCATTGATAGAGGAAACTATACCAATGTTATAATACAAGGAGTAGTGAAGGCTACGAAGCTACCAACCCTTCCATACCCTAGGCCGTATAAGATTCACTATTTGAATGAGAAAGGAGGTTTACCTATTGCCGAGTAAGTTAGAGTACCAATTGCCATTAGCAATAGGTACAAGGATGAAGTGTTGTGTGATGTCCTACCCATATGCGCTTTGCACATCTTACTCGGCCAACTCTGGCTATTTGACTTGAAGTTATTACACAATAGGTATAAGAACACTTACATGTTCTAAAAAGATGGAAAGAGAGTTATTTTGACTCCTATGAGCCCCAAGGAAGTATAGGAGTCTCAAGAGAAGATTGTCCAATCTATAGAGTGGAAATCCTTGGTGATTTCTCGCACTCAATTTTACCAAGAAACTAAAGAGGAAATGTATGTGCTCCTTTTAGTCAGCAAACTACTGGAGTTGAGAGAAGCTGAGAGCTTACCTGCCGAGGTATGAACACTACTACAAGAGTATGCCGACCTGTTCCCTACCGAGATGCGAAAAGGTTTACTACCCTTAAGAAGCATTGAACGTTGCATTGATCTTCAGCCTGGAGCTACCCTACTAAACTGACTTGCTTATAGGCTCAATCCTAAGTAAGCAACCAAGTTGAAGAAACAAGTGGATGAATTGGTGGATTACGGATATATCAGAGAGAGCATGAGCCTATGTGTCGTACTAGCCGTGCTTATACCAAAGAAAGATAGGTTATGGAGGATGTACATTGACAGTCATGCCATCGATAAAATTACTATTAAGTACCGATATCCAATCCCATGGTTAGATGGTATGCTCAATGAGTTGTAGGGTACCCGTATCTTTTCAAAGATTGATCTAAAGAGTAGCTACCACCAAATATGAATGAGACTTAGAGATGAATGGAAGATAGCCTTCAAGATAAAGGATGGTCTGTTTGAATAGATGGTAATGCTGCTTAGTTTGATGAATACGCTAAGTACTTTTATACGGCTCATGAATCATGTATTGAGGGCACTAATTGGCAAATGTGTTGTGGTTTATTTTGATGACATTTTGGTCTATAGTACCAACCTCATACCCATGTTGAGCATTTAAGATTAGTATTCGACATCCTCCATGCCAAGAGATTATTCGAAAATTTGAAGAAATGTATATTCTACCAAAGGAAAGTTGTATTCTTTGGGTATGTTATTTCAAAGGAAGGAGTCCGAGTTGATGACAAGAAAATCAAAGCAATTCTTAAGTGGCCCACACCTACTGATGCTACCAAAGTGAGGAGCTTCCATGGTCTTACTTCATTCTATTGAAGATTCATTTAGAACTTCAATTCCATAACAAGGCCATTAACTAAGCCGACCAAGAAGAACTCTAAGTTTAAGTAGTCGAAGAAAGCTCGTAAGAGTTTTGAAGATGTAAAGTCTAAATTGACGTTTACCCTAGTACTCACCCTACTAGATTTTGAGAAAGTTTTTGAGGTTGAATGTGACGCATCTGGAGTCAGTATTGGTGCTGTCTTTATGTAAGAACACTGATCCATTGCCTACTTCAGTGAGAAAGTCAAAGGAGCTACCCTGAATTACTTAGCTTATGATAAGAAGTTCTACGCCTTTATCAAGACATTACAAAACTAGCAGCATTACCTGTTGTTGATAGAATTTATCATTTACTCAGATCATGAATCTCTCAAACACCTACGAGGATAATAAAAACTTTCTCAGCATCATGATAAATGGGTCGAGTTCTTGGAGACTTTCTGCTACATCATCAAATATAAGAAGTAGAGCACAAACACCATGGCTAAGGTACTAGGGTTTAGCATCTTACCCGATCACAACCATGCAAGCTAAGGTACTAAGGTTTAGCATCTTACCTGATCAATCTGAACATAACCCATATTTTAAGCCTATAGTGGCCAATGCAACATTGGAGGGGCTATCGACAGATTCTATTTAAGCCAAAGGTTCTTGACGAAGGGGAAGTAGATTTGTATGCTAAGTGGTTCAACTAGAGAGCTACTCGTCCGAGAAGCTCATGCTGGAGGCTTAGCTGACCATTTTGGAGAAAAGAGGATGGCTAAAATATTGAAAGAACATTTCTATAGGCTTAGGATAATGAAGAATGTGCATTGAGTTCTTGAGAGATGAAAGGTGTGTAAACATGCAAAAGGAAGGAGAGAGTCGTATGGAGAGTACACACCCCTGTCCATACCTGAGCACCCGTTGATCAACCTAAGATGGATTTCATGCTCGTCCTTCTCTGAATGCCAAGAAGACATGACTCAAGCATAGTAATGGTCGATTGTTTTACTAAGATGAGTCACTTCATTCCTTGCCACAAAACTAATGATGCTTTATTCGTTACTAACCTCTTTTTGCAAGAAATTATGCAACTGCATGGAGTACCAAGAAGAATTGTGTCCAACCATGACTCAAAGTTCACGAACTTCTTTTAGAGGACCCTGTGGAAGAAGCTCGACACTAAGCTCATGTTCAGTATTTCTTGCCACCTCTAAACAGACAACCAAACCAAAGTTATGAATAGGACAGTCGGCAACCTTCCACGAGTAGCTATGGGGAAGAATTTACATGACTAGGATTTATGCCTTCCCGTCATTGAGTTTGCTTATAACTACTCAATTCATAGCTCGACAAGAAGGTTGTCGTTTGAGATCATTTATGGACTTAACCTAAATTTACCTTTGGATCTGATTATCAGCCCAACTACTCAAGGGGAAAGCCAATCCGGCCTGCAACATGCCAAAGAGTTCCACAGGTTGCATCAAAAGGTTGCCGAACATTTGGCCAAGATTGTGGCTTGACAAAAGGAGCAAGGAAGTCAAGGATGGAGGCGAGTCATTTTTACTCCCGGATATCTTGTTTGGATCCACCTAAACAAAGAACGTTTCCTTGGAAAGAGGGTGAACAAACTATCTCCTAAAGCATATGGACCTTACAAGATCCTTAGGTGTATCAATGACAACACCTATGAGATTAAGCTACTTGAAGGGTACAGTATGTCTGCCACCCTCGCCAGAAGAATTATCTTTAGTTAACCTATCGAGGACGAGAAACAATACACAGCAGAATGGCGGCTGAACTCCTTGAGAGCTCCGGGTAGGTATACCCTGCTTTGCTCTAACCTTTGTGCTAATGCCGACTACTCTCTTACCAAGAACTCTTTGCCAAATGATGGGGGCCCAGGCTTTGCACACTAAGTCCTATTTAAACCTTCAGTTGCCAAGAGCTTCCTACCAAGTGTCGAGACATAAGCTCTGCTGGCTGAGTACTTCTCTTTTGACCTACTACTAATATTTACAACATTCCTTACCAGTTTCGGTAACCTAGTACCACCATGTTATGATCTAACTCAGCTATTGCACCCAAAGATTCCTTAGTACGGGACCATTAACGAGTTGCCAACTATTCTTTTCACCCAACTCTATACTATTTTTCCTTTTTGTCATTTGTCCTATTTACCTTATTTCATATATATTAGGAACCCCCTTTTTATGTTTGTCTTTTTGTAATTTTCCTTAATTGTAATGTTACCCTAAAGACTTACTATTAATAGTCCCTTCCCTTTGTAGATGAAAAATCTTACGTTTTCTTACAAAAATTGAATATTCTTGGTCCTTGCGAGATATCCCTCTCTAAGTCCCTTTTATACACTCTTATTCAATCTTGTCGAGTAGCTCAAGATTGATGACAAGTGGACCTTGGCATTAACTTGTATATTATATCGAATGAAGTGCCAAGTCGTAGTGTATTTGTAGGTAAGTTATATCCTCCTAATTGCTTCATGTCAGCTACTACATTTAGTTTGCCGGCTTTACCATCCTATTTTCTTCGATACTTTGACTAAGCCATTTCATTCTCATCTCTTATGGTAAACCTTAATGATAACCAAGCTCTTAAGTACATCACTAAGCAGCTTCAATAAGACATACAGCAGTAACTTACCTAATATGAACCTCTGTTCTAATATCAAGATGATACATTGCACCAAGGACAAATATGGGCGACGTATCAAGGGTAGGTCTAAGCTTATAGAAAGCTTGAAATGAAGGATGGTAGACGCAAGATATAAAAGAAAACAAGCAAAAATCGAAAAAAAAAACCCTAAAGATATGACCCACTAAAGGGATTTCTATGGACTCACAAGCTAATTGATATGACACACAAATATTTCAATGAGGTCACTCACCACCTAGCATTGCTCAAGGGATAAGATATGAGTTGCAAGAGAAGATAAGCTAATAGCTTGCAATAAGAAATTTAGTATATATTTAATGATAAGGATAGATTCTTGCAGCTACATGTAAGAAGGGTATTTATACCTTAAATACTATAGTTACTTTCTATACATGGAAAAGACAAAAAAAGGTACTATCCAAAATAAGTTAAAATAAAAGAAATGAATAAGGGCATAAAAGAAAATGCAAAAATAGAAGTTTCGATGGCAGATTATGTCATGTAGGGAATTAGGACATACGGCTAGCAGCTATTGGAGAGCTCTCGAGGAAATAGACAAAGTATAGGGCCAGATTAAGAGGATGCCAAGCTAAACTATGTATACATCTGGATTAGGTTAGCTCTAATAAAACCTTTACAATTTGAAGCAAGGGTAGCAAAGCTAGTGAGCAAGCCTGTTAAGCTAAAGGGTGAGTAGTCTAAAATTCTTTCAGGTCTAAGTTTGGCAACTAATGATAATGAATAGGGTAGAGATTCACTTGACATTTGTAGGTAGTTGGCAGTAAACAAGAGCTTGAACTATTCTCTTATTAGTCGACTAGAGAAGATATGTTTGTTAAGGCTTTTAAGTCTTCATGTACATACTCAAGTCAAAGGTCTTGCGGGTCGATTCCTATCGGTAGAGATGCATAATCCTATTCTCAAGGAATTCTAATTTTGAATTGGTCGAACTCACGTCTCTAACCACTTCCCAATCTTGAGATCTTCTCTATCCAAATCACTTCTATATAAAGCATCGTAAGATTGCATCAAGAACTTAGATCCCGCTATTAGGTTGGCCGCCTTTGTTATCCTAATTCGGAAGAATTGAATTGCTAAATGGTTTAGTTAATCCTAATCCTCTCTAATTACACTTATTCATTCAACTGCAAGACTTACATCTCTAAAGCAAACTCATACATCAATTTAGCAACCCAGGTAAATACTAAGTGATGACAATAAGTTTTGTGTAATTAGATCATTGAAGATTAAATTATAGATAAAATAATAAATTGTTACAAGAAGAACTAGATTTTAGTAACAATTTATTAAGAACGATCAAAAGAAGAACAACATAATTAAAAGAAAAGAAGAAGTAATTTGAGAGACCTCCACTACAATTATAGTTTACAACTCTACCAAGGGAGGCTCTCCTTGAAAACCTAAGCTTAAGAGTCTATTTATAAGGATTGGAGCTAGGTTTACACAGAGAATTTAACAAAAATAGAAGATTTGCTCGTCATAGGATGTCCACAGCCTATGTATACTACCGTGGAGTGTGAACGTGTATTTGTGGTAAAAAAGAAGAAGAAGAAGAAGAAGCTTTTTAACTGATGAACACCAACTGGTTTACCTAGCTCCCATAAAGCAAATGAAGGGAGGCACTATGGGCCGACCTTCGTGCGAAATATTGAAAATTGATGAAATTACCAAACATAAGGAACACATATGGGGACCGCAGTCGTGGTCCCCAACTATAGTCCATACTGGGCTTGTTTTCTCAATCGATTCTTATCTACTTCAATCCATGATCAATGCTTTTATTTCAAAATACTCCAAAAATTGATAAAAATACTCAAAAGCTCATAAAAGGCTCGTGAAGTCTTGAAAATGAAAATTAAACCAATTAAGCTCAAAATATCATAAAATGGACTAAATTAGCATTCAAAATAACACGAAATAAGTGCAAAAAATATATACTAAATTTTCGTTATCAAATACTCCTACACTTAAACTTTTGCTTATTCTCAAGCAAAATAATAAAAATCAAATGAAAAATATCTTAAGGTCAAGGTGATTATAACTAATCTTAGAAAAGTGCGCCCCTAAATTTGAATAGCTTACCATAAAAAAAAAAAAAACTTTCCAAATCACCCTTTTTCCTTAACTTTATTATGCCTTTAGAACACTTGAATAATAATAAATTGAGAGCTATTGAATTCTAGTGATTAATCTAAATAACTTAGAGTTAGCCATATCACTTAAGTAGAAATTGAACTAGAGATTCAAACATAAATTAATTAAGAAAAAGTTATAGTGATTTCCTCACACTAATTCAAGAGGAGAGAAATCTTCCTTAATTATTTTTAACTTGAAAAACAAGACTGGATGCATATTATATCAGTTCATCCTCTAATTGTCCCTCTACCTCTATTATTTTTCATTAAGACGCCTTTTTAAAACTTAAATTAGTTTTCTTATTGAAGCTTTATTAGCACTGAGAAAGTACCTTACTTTTCTGATGAACCAAGGTTGATCCTTACTAATTATCCCTTTGTACTTTAGTAGTTGTCAGCTAGAATATTGAAGCTTTATTAGCATTGAGAAAGTATCTTACTTTTCTGATGAACCAAAGCTGATCCTTACTAATTATCCCTTTGTACTTTAGTAGTTGTCAACTACAAGGTACATCACTCTTTTGAGGGACTAAGGTCAATCCTTAACAACTTTATTTAATTTTATTACTACGATTAGTAGTAAGAAAGAGTCTTACTCTTTTAAAGGATAAAGATTGGTCTTTACCAATCATTAGTAATTATTTAAATTATTTACTTAATACCTCAACCTTGAACTACTTTGGTTTTTCAAGCGACTTTCAAAGGATAAATCTCCTTTGTTCATCCAATCTAAAATTTTTTAAAAAGAGGGATAGATAACTATCCTCTAAAATTAAGCTTATAAATCAAAATAAATAGTTCTTAATCCTTTCATATCTATCCTAATTCTAAGTCTAAGTCTAAGATTATGGGACGGGTAACTCTAAATCATAAAGATTTAATTACTTAAGTTCAGCAAAATGTTCTAAATTCATGAAGGGTTTAGGCAAATTCAAAAAAAAAATTGCTTGCTTTTATATGGGGGTGCAATTTTCTAAAAATTTTTAAGAAAAATTGTCAAAAGATTAAGTATGTAACTAATTTATAATATACATCATCTAACCTTTCCCCTTACACTTAAGTCATACATTATCCCCAATGTATATAATACAATACAAATAAAAATAACAAAGGGAAAGGGACTAAGACTTCCCCGGTTTTCAGCATTAGTCTTGAAAAATGTGAAGCTTGAAGTTGAGTTCCATCGACTAATTATGCATACAAATCTTCTTTGCATTAAAAAGAAACTGACTAAGAAAAGAAAAGAAGAAGTTAAATTGAACAAAATAAAACTACTATTAATTCAAGTATCAAAGCGTTAGTACCCCGTAAACTAACATTAAAAGTAAAAACAATAATAAGTACAGTCATCCAAAATAAAAATCAAATCAAGTCTTTTGGAGAAAAATAAAAGTGCAAGAAAGTTCATTCTTCATCTTCATCATCCTCCTCCTCCTTAATCTCATATTCTCGATTTGACTTCTCATCTAAATTAGGCTTTGGCATAAGAGGTGGTGATGGCGGCTGCATTTGTAAGTGTGCCATGATTGAGTCCTATCTCTTCAAAGCATAATCAACCTTGTGTGTTAAAATCCTTTACTTCTTCAGTATGTTACCCATAAACTTCTCGATCACTCTAATTGCTAAAGAAGATGGGCTATGTCTTTGATGTGAAGATGAGGAAGTGGCCTCACCAACAGGCTCAGGTAGAACTTTACTTGGTGGAGGGAGTTGCCTTGCTTTGATTGCATCATAAGTAAGAGGAGCAAGAGGATCCAATGCTTACATATGAGGTACATTGCGAAGGTCAAGAAAATTTGTCACTAGGTGAATAATGAAGGGATCTGCAAAAATATACTTGGAACGCCCATCAATAACCTAGTTCCTAAGGAACCTAGCCATCCTAATAGTCAAATTGATGGGTCATCTATTAATGATACTGTGCAAATATAGTATATCCCCCTCATTTACAACTCCTTGACTATTTCCTCTACCCATAAATCCTTTAGCTAAAACATAATGGATTAGCCTCAAAGTAGGATCAATCAAATTTTAGGCTTTTGACTTCCTTAGGTTATAAGTTCTCCCCTCTCATCTAGTTAAATAACTCAATACAAATGATTTAGAAACACCTTAGGGTAATTTATAGGGTAACTCCAAGTATTCCCTCATCATGATAGAATCAACAGAATATAATCTTATGTGGACAGCTAGATCGTCAATTGGCATGCTTACTTCATGGTTAAAACATATAAAATGGATGGTATTTTACTTACCCGAGAGAGACTATCAATGCCTAAGTTGAAGATGCTAAGCACTTCCAAGGTTAGCTCTTTATATGCTGGCTCACTAATGTTTAGCAGGTAGCCCATACTCCAAACTCGACTAGTTATCTGATTCTGGCTTCATAGTCAATTTGGGTGTTACGCCTCAAAACTGTAGAGTCACAATAATCTTATTGTGTAAACCATTATAAGATAGAAATTGACCTCTTAAATACTATCATAGACTTGATCTACACAAGGCGACTATGACTAACCTACTTTAAAGTAAACAATTCACCTAAAGATAATATGATTTTGACAGTGGAAATCTTAAAATATGTTAAATGTTAAATAATTCAAGTGACATTTACAATATCATTAACTTAGTTGTCTAATGAGTACATATTTCTTTACCATATGGTTAATGAATAAGTAAAAAGGCTTCACAAGTTCAGTTGTTTGTTAGTTTTGTATTTTTACTTCCTAAGATCTAACAGTCCTCAACTATAAGGTAGTTATAGTGGAGCTTCCAAGTCAACACCTGCAAAAATGTCTATATAAATGTAAGTAACCAACCGCTTAGTAAGCTAAGATGGAAACATAAGACTATACGTCAAGCACAAACAAGGTTGTCAAATAGTCAATTAATGCAATACAACAACCAAATGCGATCATATAAAGTTATCTAGTCTATTGTGAGATTAGAGAAATTACATCCGTTATAATCCAAGTTGAGCAGTTTCAACGCACATACAACAGCTCATGATCAAACCTTCAAACCACTGCCATTACCCTTACTGCAACCTCCTCTCCTATGACTTAATTCTACCAAGGATAAAGAAGGGACCATTATACTCCAGCGTTATCACTTTCAAAGGGTTAATATTTAGTCGAAGAACCCTAAACGTCCCCTCATAAGTTGTGATGCAAGTTTGGTTAAGATTACAAACCATATATTGTTAAGTCCAATTAAGGTGACCAATCCATATCACGTAATACAAAACAATTGCAAACCAATACATCAAGTTAATAGTATAAAATATATTCAGGTACGCACACACAGAGGCATATATACAATCAACTACCTGCAAGCGTAAACAAGTATAATTTTAAGCCTTCAAGTACTATGAAACAATACTCTGAAATATAATTACATATTGATCCCAAACTTACCTGGATCCTTATACTTGCTCACTAAGGTGTAATTTCATGGTGTAGCATTATCATTTGTCCCTATAACATAAATATGATTTCAGTATTCATACAAATTATGTACATAAGCTTTATTCTATAATATAAATTATTATCCTTAATTTAGGGTATCATTATATTTAGTTATTCAGGTTTAAGTTTCTTGTGACTACTTCTCATATTCAGCTAGGTTTTGAATTTGCTTCTAATTCCAACTCCGATTCAGCCTTTAAATCAGGTTCTAGTTTAACTTCTGATTACCCTTTATTTCTAATTCTTATAAACGCCTTCTAACCTATTTCCTACCATTTATTTAGGTGAGTGTAACCTCTAATTTAGGTTCTGACTAACCCCCTAATATACTTCTACTAGCCCTGATTTTAATGTTGTCTCTAAATTAGGTTCTGATTTGGGGATTTTCTACATTTTGGCATTACCATTCTCAAGTTTATTTTACAACCAGATTTAAAACTCATCTTACAGCTTAGTTATACTACAATTAAAATCAACAATATATGGTTGAGTTGCTAGCGTAAGACTCGTGTTTCCATTGCAAACTCATACATCAATTTAACAACCCAGGTAAATATTAATTGGCGACAAAAAGTTCTGCGTAATTAGATCATCATAGAATAAAATCATAAATAATATAATAAATTATTGCAAGAAGAACTAGATTTCAATAACAATTAACTAAGAACAATCAAAAGATGAACAACATAATTAAAAGAAACAAAGAAGTAATTTGAGAGACCTTCACTATAATTCTAGTTTACAACTTTACCCAAGGGGGTTCTCTTTGAAAACCTAAGCCTAAGAATCTATTTATCGGGAATGGGGCTAGGTTTAAAAAGAGAATTTAACAAAATAGAAGATTCTCTCATCATAAGATATCCACACTCAAGGTACATGATTGTGGAGTGTAAGCATATACTTACGCTTTGCACAAAATCTTGAAAATTAATCTAAGTGCAAGATGTAGGGAATACATATGAGGACTACGACCATGGTCCCTAACTATGGTCTATACTTGATAGGAATCAGCATACTGGACCTCTGACCCAAGCATGCACGCAAGGACTTAAGGGCCTTAACAAACGTATCCTCTCTAGTTGAAGGGATTTTAGACTGCTTACCCTTCAGCTCACTAAACTTGCTCACCAGCTCAACCACCCTCACTTCAAACTATGAAGGTCTTATCTAAGCTGACCTAATCCAGATGAACCTACAGTTCAACTTACCATCTACTTAATTTAGATGTATTACTTTATTTGTTTCTTTAAGAGCTCTCTAATAGCTACTAGCCACATATCACAGTTCCCTACATGACAAAATCTATCATCGAAACTTCTAATTCTGCATTTTCTTTTATGCCCTTATTCATTTCTTATATGTTAAGTCATTTTTTATAGTACCCTTTTTTTGTCTTTTCCATGTATAGAAAATAGCCTTAGTATTTCGGTTATAAATAACTTTCTTACATGTAGCCAGAAGAATCATTCATAATCATTAAATATATACTAAGTTTCTTACTACAAGCTATTAGCTTGTCTTCTCCTTCAACTCTTATCATATCCCTTGAGCAAAGCTAAGTGGCGAGTGATCTCATTAAGCTATTCATGCATCTTATCAACTAGTTCGTAAGTCTACAAAAATCTCTTAGTGCATCATATCCTTGGGGTTGTTCATGGTTTTTGCTTGTTTTCTTTTATATCATTTGTCTGTCATCCTTCATTTCAAGCTTTTTGTAAGCTTAGACCTACGCCCAATATCGTCACCCTTGACTATCCCTAATGTAGCATATTAGTACTAGGCTTCTTTTCTCACTTAATTCACATCTACTTCAATCCGTGATCAATGCTTTTACTTTGAAATACTCCAAAAATTGATAAAAATACTCGAAAGCTCATAAAAGGCCCCCAAAGTCCTTAAAAATTAAAATTAAACTAATTAAGCTCAAAATATCATAAGATTAACTCAATTAGCATTCAAAATTGCATGAAATAAGTATAGAAAATGTATGTCGAATTCTCATTATCAAGAGGCATGATAACACTCATTTTGTAAGCTGTGAGACTCATATTGATGCGACTAGGTTTAGTAGCCAATTTAAAGCATTCGAGAAAGTAACCTGATTAAGTTAGAAGCTTACAAAGGGCTTTGTGAGATTAGTCGAGAAATTATCATGGGCAGAATTTTAAAATATAATAACATATTAAAAATATAGCTAAAATCGTATAAATTTACTATATTCTTGTTATTGGTAACATGCAAATTAGGTTGCAAAAAATAATGAAGA
Source organism: Lumnitzera littorea (assembly GCA_024138015.1). Classification (NCBI taxonomy): domain Eukaryota; kingdom Viridiplantae; phylum Streptophyta; class Magnoliopsida; order Myrtales; family Combretaceae; genus Lumnitzera; species Lumnitzera littorea. The sequence continues at coordinate 102,738,607 of JAMXBB010000009.1, read as the reverse complement.
CTTAGAAATAAATTGTAGGAGTAATATAATTAATATTGTACATAAAATAATATATAAAAGGCATGTATATACATTTGATGTAATTATTATTTAAATATATGTACCCATAATTATTGTAAATATATGAAAATAAGTATAATTCACTAAATAAATTAATAAAATTGAGAAAAATGACAAAAATTTCTTTGATAGCTAGAAAACATGTTTACTGCGTGGATTGAGAGTAGGAAATGCATGAGATAAGATTTTGGCCTCTTTAACACCTAAGCATATCAATTTACACTTGTATTAAGGTTATGAAAAATACAAAAGCAACTCAATTGGAGATATAAAATTACATCCTACTATTTGGAACAATTTTAGGCAATTACAAAGCTAGAAAAAAATCTAGGAGTGGAAAATATAGAGAGAGAAAGTGAAGAACAAAATTTAGGAAATTTAGTCTCAAATTTGAGATTTCACGTGATCCTAGGGAAGATGACTAGCTAAGAGTGAAATCAAGCAGTAGCTTGAAGGAGTGACTGGCGATGGTTTAGGTTGACACACCCTCCTCTCCCTATGGTTGTCGGATATCGGGTTTCTGGTAAGTCGCTAAACTCTTTTCATTTCATCAAAAATTAGGGAAAAATAGCAAACGATCACAAAAAATTATGAAATTTGGATTCTCCATATATTTTCGCATGGTGAATTTAAATATCTAATCAAATTTTCAAAATTTTGAGTGTAGATATGGGGTCTTTAAGAAAAATATCCTACACAATAATTTTCGATTAGGTTTTTGAAAGACTAATCCATGTGGTTTCGACTTGAAATTTTGTGGTTATACTCCTAAGATGTTGTATTTTGATGTTGAGTGGTCAAATTTCTAAAATTAAGTTGTTGGATATTTGAGAAAATTCCATTTTTATGTAAATAGTGCATTAGACAGTGTATTTCGTTAAAAGAGATTGATAAAATTTTCTAAACTTATGGTATACCCTAAATTTCCCCATAAAGAGTAGTTATAAATGTAGTTTAATATGAATTTAGGAAGGATAATTTATATGTAAAAGTGCGTATTTGGTGATTTAAGGTTAGATTTTTCAAATATTTAGTATACTTGTAAACTAATGGATAGTATGATGGAAAAATGAAGTGGATGATTGAAGTCTTAGTTGATACTTACTGGTTATGCAACATATACACTTCTAGAAATGCTGGGCAAGTAGAGTACAAGTGAAGTAGTTAGATATACTAATAGTAGCAGGGTCAGAAACTATATCAAAAAGTAAGTCAGAATGTGATTTGGTGTGAATATATTGAATACACTAGGAAAATGGAATCTGTACCAAAAAGTGGCTTACATTTAGACTCTATCCTATTTCTTAAGACAAGTTGTAAGATAGGAACTTCCTAAATAAAAATCTAACTTTAGACTAAGGGTCTGAAACTAAGTTAAAATGTTGTTTGGTGTTGGATATCCTTAACCACACCTAGAGTTTGGCAGTAGATCAGCCAGTGATCTACATATGAATTCTATAATTATATAAAAGTCAAAACATAAGTAAGAAGCCACTCAAGCAATAGCTATACCATAGGATTGGGTTAGAAACTTAGTTAGAAAGTAGTTTGATGAAAGATGCGAAATATAGGAGCAGCTAGGAATTGAAAATGGTTGGTATTGGATATTGGACCATTGGGAGTCAGTGGGTAGATCAAAAAGTCGCTTGTCTATCACTTCTAAGAATTTATTGAAGTAAGAACCTAGATCAGAAACTACTGGACAACAATTTATACTAGGTTAGAACCTTGGTCAGAATGTATTTTACTTAACTAATATCTAATAAACACCTTAGAAAAGCTTTCCTAACACAATTGGAAATGTACTTAAATGTCCACAATGAACACATATGTTATATATTGAACATAAACTAAAGATGTCATGTTAAATTTTAGGAATAATAAAGAAAGACGAGACGAGAACGACACATGAGGAGAATGAGCATCAGTATCTAGGTAAGTAGGATAAGTGTTTCATCGTAGTTTCAAGTATTGTTTAAGAATACTTGGAGACCTTAGTATATGTCTTGTTTATTGTTGTAAGTTAGTTGCTTATATGCATGCAGCATGTGTGCTTGAATACTGTGGTGTTATTTGAGTGCTGGATTGATGTGTTGATTACTTTATGATATTACATGCTTTAGACTATTTGAATTTGCTTGATCATCCTAAAAGTAATCTAACATAAACTCGGCTTAACTACTAAGTAGACTTGCATCTTAACCTACTAAGGGAAATGACTAGGAAGTATGGGCTAAACACAGATGCCTTCGTTGAGGACAATAGAAATGGTCCTCTCTCCACCTTGAGTCGAACTAACGGATAGGAGAGGGGATCGTGGCCAGGTTTAGGTCAGCAATTCGAAGATAGTTTCAGGAGGAGTGTGTTCTCCATTGCAGAAGCCCTGGTTTGTTGACCAAATTCGCGAGTGTACGATGTTAAACTCCTTGGAACCCAAATTAAAGTGAGCACAATTTCTCTAATCTAATGATAACCGGTTAACATCGTGTGATAGCATTTGCTTGATCATGTATTGCATCTAATTAAATTACTTGAAAACCCTAGTTACTTGGTGTCAAATATGCGCTACTGTCTTTATCTCACTTATTGAGTAAGTTGCTGTTCATTCTCCTATAGTTGTTTTGCAAGTTTTCCTAATAAACTCACCAAAAGGTTAGAGAATGGGACCAGGGAGTGAGATTTAAGATTTACCTTACTAGATTTCTATTTGGTTTATCGACTGTATTAACTTGTAAGAAAACTAATAAAGTCTCCTTAAGTGACTCCTAGTTTTTAGTCAATAAAATTTATTCTATGCTCTATAAGCCTATGGATTTTAGTGAAATTTTAGTTGTAAAAAATTATATTTTAGAATTTATTTTGTAAAGTTACACCCTAGGTTGACTCATATTAGGTATTGAAAGGGGCGTTACCAAACAGTAGAGTGGTAAATGCCTTGTATAGGCCATACTACGTTAGCAGCTAAGATAACTAGGTTCTAATGTAGGTTGATTTATTCAGCAAGATTGTTACAACTCTCTGGTTTAAGGCGTGACATAAGCCTTGAAATTTGATGTTCCGGAATCGGTATATAAAATTTAGGATGATTGCATAAGTTATCTAATCGAGCTTGAATTTTATGACAAAGCTAAAAATATTAGTAAAATTGACTCCATAAGTTTGGATTTAGGAAAATAACATAATAAAATATTATCTTATAGAGTTATACGTAAATTGACCCTTACTTATTGAAAATACGTAAGATGATTTTTTATAATTAACGGGATGCTAGAGATAAAACATATACACGCTAAAAATCATAAAATAACGTAAATAATATTTAGGAATATTTATTTATATTATATATTAATTTATATGTAGGTAAAAATAGCCAAAATTACCTAAAGTACATAATATATATTAAAATATACTAAATAAATATAAGAAATTTAATTTTAAAATATTTGGTAAAATAGGTGTCAACTAGGAATGGACTATAATAGGGTATGGCAAGTTAGGATGATGATTTGGGTACCTTTAGATGAGTGATTAACCCACAAAAGATACTAAACATTTAAGATTAAGACAGTTAGCATTAATAAAAAATTCCAATTAACCCCTTACAGCCCTTATAAATCCAAAAAGCGACATTTCAAATTAGCTTAGATACTCAATCACCTAAGAAAAATAATGAGAGGCTAAGGAGAGTTAAGGACTTATTTTTGAACAAAATTTGCAAAATGAAGGTGCAATTGGGCTAAATTAGAGAACATATATCAAACGAAGACCTAGGAACGAAGGGCCACCACCACCTAATAACCACTCCAATACCCTTTTCTGCTAACAAAGGCTCCACCTTCAGTGGTGATTGGAGCATCCAACGTTGGTGAGTGGCCCAAATCTATCTGATTTTGTTAATTTGCTAAAAAATACTTCTTTTCATCTAAAAATTATGGAAAAATTTATAATGGTATATTTTCATATGTAGTATTAGGAGAAATTGTTATTTTGTTCAAATTGAGTCCTAAAATATATCACCCTTAACAAACTGACTAAACCGAGCCGATTTTGCTTTTATTTTCAAAAACCCAATTAATGTTGTTTTGGCTTCAAAATTTTCCTATGAGACATATATTATGAATATTAAATTCCTATAAAAATATTTTCATGCAAACTATTTTACATAATTTTATTTGAATTTTTTACCTAAAAATCCTATTAAAATGGCTATTAATCAACCTATATTTTGTAATTTTTCAAGCTAGTGACTTGAATTCCGACTAGGATGAATTATAAAGTCTTATGGTGTTGAATGATGTTGATAGATGAATTTTGTGGAGATTGGAGCATCAAATTGATATGTTATGGGTTTAAGGAGTATGCATGTTATATGTGTGAAGTAGCTCAATGAAGGAATTAAGTGGAAGTTGATTCAAATTGAAGTATAACTAAGCTGCAAAAGGAGTTTTAAATTTCGCTGTGAATTCAAGTTTGGAGTAGTATGCTACAATGTGGATTATACCCGAATTAGAAACTCATTCAAAAACAAATTCAGAACTAGGGTAAATAAAAGTGTACTAGGAAGTCAATCAGAATCTGAACCATGGACTACAATCAACCAAGTTAGAGGTTATTAGGTCCTGTAGAATGAGTTATTAGGCGTATTTAGGAATTATAAGTAAAGTGTAACTAAGAGCTAAATCAGAACCTGATTCAAAAGCAAAATCAGAATCAAGGTTAGTAATAATACACTATGGAGTCAATTAAAACATGAACTAGAGGTTGCATTCATTTGAGTAAACTATAGGAAATAGGTTAAAAGGAATTTATAAGTATTATAGATAAAAGATAATCAAAAGTAAAACTAGAACCTGATTTAGAGGCTAAATCAAAGGCAGAATTAGGATCAAATTTAGAACCTAGTTGAATGCAAGAAGTAATCAATAGAGACTTAAACCTGAATAACTAAACATAGTAATGCCTTAAAGTGAGAATAATAATTTATAATACAGAATAAAGCCTATATACATAACTTGTATGAATATTGAAATTATATTTATGTTATAGGGATGAGTGAAGACATTGCACTGTAAATTCCACCTTAGTAAGCAAGTGCAAGGATTTAAGTAAGTTTAGAATTAATACATTACAATATTTCATAATACTGTTTCTTAGTACTTAGAGGCATAAGATTGTACTTAATTATGCTTATAGATAGTATGAATGTACACATGCCTGTGTGTACTTTCCTAAGCTTAATTATGTGCTATTAAAGTGTTGTTCTAGAATGTAATTGATTGTACTGAGTGATATGGAGTGATCACCTTAAATGAACCTAACTATATTGGACTTGAAACCACAATTTAGTCATGTATTGCAACCCACTAAGGGACATTTATGGTTCTTCGACTAAATACCGACCCCTTCAATAAGAATAGCATTGTAATATAATGGTTCTTCCTTTATCCTTAATCAAAATAAGTGACTGGAGAGGAGGTCACGATAAAGGTAAAGGCAATGATTTGAAGGTAGTTTACAAGAAGAGCAGTGTCTTCATTGCATAAGCCTAGATTTAGTCGTGAGCTATTGCATTCGCACTAAAACTCCTCATCCTAAATTAGAGTGTGTAAAATTTCTCTAATTTCATAATGGACTAGATAACGTTGTGTAATGGCATTTGTTTGTTACATTACATTACCTAATTACTTAATCAACCTGTTTGTGCTTATAGATAGTCTTTTGTCTTTTCCCTACTTACTGAGCAATTGTTTACTTACATCCCTATAAATCTTTTTGCAGGTACTGATTAGAATGCAGCCTTACAACTACCTTGAGGTTATTCACTAGTAGATTCTAGGGGGTAAGGTATTAAATGGAGGGAACTTCTAAACTTTTGAAGCTATTGCTTTTATCTGTTGAGTCCAATGTAAATGCTTTTATCTATTGAGTCCAATGTAAATACAAGAATGTAAATTTTACCTAGCCTAAGTTGCTGAGGTATGTAAATATTTTTTGAACTATTGAACTTAATATAAACTTAAAGACTTCTGTATCTAAAATAATAATATGTTCTCATGAACTATTAATTTCAAAGTGAGTCAATCGTGAATGCCTAATATAAGTTAAGCCTACAATAACAGTTGTGAGGTTAGTTTCTATCTTAGGTTGGTTTACATAGTAAGACTATTACAACTCTACAGCTCTGGGGTGTGACACGTTTTTTACATATGTTTTAAGGTAGTTTTGTTAGTATTTTAGTGGTTATTTGTAATGATATTTAAGGATTTGAGACTTATTTGTGAATTAATTAATTTGTAGGTTTCATTTGGAGAGATTGTTGAAGTTTTTGCTTGATCTTTGGATGTTTTGATGATGAATATGTTTGAGAATATTAGAAATGAAGAAAGATTTTGTTAAAGATCGATGATCAGAGAAGATTATGGTTAGGTTTCTGCTCGTGATTCTTGCTCTAATCCTTGCGGCCATGTATTTCAACGATTTTAATTACGCTAGAAACCACACTTGTGGTTTATGGCCATGATCTTAGGGTGTGATCATGTTATTTTAAAAAGAATTCCTTCCTTAAGAGATCTTGTAAGCCTAACTCTTGTGTACTATAAATAGGAGTTTAGGGTACAGTATAAGGAGAGACAAGTAATAGAGAAAAAGAGTAGAGTTTAAGGCTAGGGTTAAGTAATGGTTGCTTTCTTTTCCTTTTTGTTTGTTTTTTCTTCTATGTTTTAGTTAATTTTTCTTAGTAGGTCACTATTGAACCTTAGTTTTCTATGTGACAATTACCTTTGTTTGTTTGATTAATGATATTTACCATTGCAATTTAATTGCACTATGCTTTATCATTTTTTAAATTAATATTTACCCCAGTTGTTAAATCAATATTAGATTTTATCTTAGAGATTGTAAAGTCCTATTATGAATAAATTTCTGTAATTAGAAGGAATTGGAGTAGAACTAAGCGATTACCTATTTACTTTCTCTAGATTAGGATAACTTAATAGTAGAATTCAAGAGTTTAATGCTATTTTGATATATTCTATTATAGAAGCGATTTAGGTAGAGTATAATTGAGATTATGAGTTAATTTGAAAAGCGATTCCAATTAAGTTAATTTAAGGAATTCTCACGGTCCAATGAGTAATTAAGATTAAATGTTACATAATGCTAGGTAATAAATAATAGATTTACTAAGGTTGATGGTTTCTTTAATAATTTTATTTATGTTCTTTTACTTTATTTTGGTTTAACCATATAAGTTTTAGTTTATGTTAATTGGGGTTAGTTTAATAGTTAGGGTTTTTAATTAATTAATTTGAGCTTAATTGTTAAGTTAGATAATTACAAAAATGGGAAGAATTACTAGCAATTTGAGTAATCTAATTATATAGAAGGCCCTAAAGGATCAACATCAGAATTTAAATCCATTTTACTATACTATAACTTAATGAGTGCCCTTGTCTCCAATTAAGCCAATAGTGGCAATAGTAATAGTGGTAATAGCAACATGGAAACAAAGTTCATTAAACAAAATATAAAGTAACTTAAGATTTCATCAAATTTAAAGTTTTTACGAATCAAAACTTAATTCAACGGTTAGTCATATTTAGGTAATATAGTTAACAATCTCATTTTAAAAAAGAGAGAGAAAATTATGTAGATTTAGTAATAAATTACAACCTGTAATACCCTTTAAATGTTAGGCAACATAACTCTAATCATTGAGGTGCTTTTTGTTGTAATCGCCTGTAGTATGTTGAAACTCTAAATTTAAGCTCATTAGGGTGCCATTTAGTTTAGTAGTTTAGAGTACATTGAAACTCCAACATTAAGTGCTTATGCTAAATCAATCCTATGATAGGTGACCTCCTAAGAAGTCGTTGCACCAAGGAATAAGACCGTGCAACATTTCACACCAAAAGGAACAATATTTCAATAGGAGGAATTCCAATTCGGTCTTGCATGACTTTCATGGGATTTTTTCAAGATAAGTTCTAGACTTTTAAAATTCAAATTTCGAATCATTTAATTCGAATTTCATGAAGATTTTCATAGGATTTTGAATTTAAATGAAGTAAGATTCTAAATTTAGGGGAATTATATGGTATGATCACTTAAAAATGACCATATCAATAAATCACCCTGATTTACGGTAAAATAATGCCTATCGACAATAAAAAAGGCTATTGACAATTTCATGGAAATTATTAATAGTTTCCATTAAAAATTATTGATAGCCTCAATTTTACTATTGATAGTTTATTTTTACTATTTATGGGCTTGTATTGTAAATCTAAGTAATTTACTGAACTCAAAAGTAATCATACCATATAATTCGTTTTGAGTACCTATACCATATTATATATGGTTTGAGTAGGTTAAGTGTAGAAATTAGTGGAATATATCAAGAGAAAAAATCTGAAGTTAATTTTAATACAAATTTAAAAACATAAGATAAGGTTAAATGTTAAGATTCACTCTATATTTTGTGGGAAGAGCCAAGATATTTGGGATTCAAGAATATCAAATAACATCAAATGAAGCTATAAGTAAAAGGAAAACTTGAAATATTTTAGAAGAAGTATTAGAGAAAATTAGTAGAAATATTTTTATGTCTATCTTGACTCTAATGGCTAAAGGTTCAAACCTCGAGTTATTTCAAAAGATTTGAACATTAGGATAGCTTCATATAAGAACGATACAATTTGTCTAAATCTATAATAGCATGAAGAATGTAAAACATCAAGTTTTGCCTTAGATTATTGAAAGCACTCAAAATCATCATACATTGTTCTTAAGATAGAACCCAAAGTAAAAGGATACAAGTAAAATATAAAAATTACAAAGAAGCTAAACTAGAAGCTTTGACCTTAAGCAAATCAAGAGAGAAATTTTAATATCTTGCGTTTTCCTCATTTTATCTTTAAGATTATTACTTGTATTTAAGAGTGATTTTCATTGTAATTCTAAGGATTTGGTTATAAGTTAAGAGTTAGAGTCTATAGCTTGAACAACTATATTTGTATACTTTAAATTGTTTGATTGATGAAATAGTGATAAATCGATATAGATAATGGGATTCTATTGTAGAGCTAAAAGAGTAGATTGATGCATAAGGTAAAATCAATATAATATTGCCTCCATTTTATTTTACTTCAAAGTTTTTTATTTATGCCTTTAGATGAATCAAGAGAAGGAATCCGACACGCTTAAGTAAGATTAAGTGAGAAGAAATCTAAGGTAGGTGTCAGAACCATAAAATTTCTAAAGTTTTAGATTGAATCTTATTAAAAATTCATTTTTCAATTAGGGTAGCAAGAAAAATGAATTATAAGCAGTTTATTGAAGGTGTTATAGCGAGATCTTGGTGGTGGAAGCGCAGATTTCAAATCCTAAAATGTAAGAATCATTTCCTAAACTTTATGTGTATTGTTTCATTAATGTGTTGATTGAAAGGATAAGTTTAGAGAAGAGAAAGTTGAAATGGTGGGTATACAGTCTAGGAATATAGGCATAGTCCTTGCCCATAGTCCTTAAGGACATGTAGAATTGAAGCACAAGCAAGAAAAATATGAAGAAATTGAGGATGAGAGGACCACGATTTAGGTCTATGGCCTTAATATTCGAGCATGGTCATGTTTGGGTTTCTGAAAGGGAATCACGACTAAGGTTCACAGCCGTGATCCCTAAGCATGGTCTTGAAACCTCTTCCTTTCTCCTCAATTCTTATTCTTTAACCTTCTGAAGTGTAACCAAACCGATTATAAACTAATTTAGATGTTAAATTAGGTCCAAAACTTAAGGAATGTTGAGTTTAGACTCAAGACCTAACTAGCCTAGCCGAAGGAAATTCTAAAGTATTACCTTATGTTGTATTACAAGTTTTGATTCTAGCGGGATCTCTGACATAGAGGTTACTAGTTGTTCTCAAGAAACATGTATAAGGTATTATGTATTGCTTGTGTTTGTAGGATTAGTGTATATTAAATGAACTTGATGACTGTTTGGCTTAAAGACAAAGTGTATTGCATGTGCTTTGTAGGGTTCAAGGGACTGGGACCTTAGCATGGCACCTAAATGATCTTAGTGTGATGTTATCCTAATTGAAATCTCACTTTAAAATGATATGGGTAGCTTTATCTTTGGTTCCTAGGGTATTAGAGAGGACCTAATACCATACTTATGTAAAGATATATATATATATATATATATATATTTGTGTGCTATAGTCATGAGTTACTCAAAGTTCTGAGACACTGGAACTATACCATTTGATGGACTTAACAAAAGATAAAGAATTGATTATTGATGCATTTATTGATTATGATTAAGTGAATGTATGGGCTTGCATATTCATTGAATGAAAATGCATGTATGCTTGAACACCCTATGCTGAGCTTTGCGTAGCCCTTAGGGATTTTTTTATTTTTAGGTACAAGAATAGGTTATGGAGAGTATGAGGATTATTATGATGATTTTGACTATTATGAGCTAGTTATTATGACTTCTATTATAACGATGGAAGTGGTTCAGTTTAGTTTTAATTTAGATTCTACAATTTGGATAAGTCATAAAATGGGACAATACATTTACTTTTATTTTGTATTTTAGGTCATGAGAAGTCACTTGAGACTTCTCTTGTCAGTGTTCGTAATAACAAGTTACTTGTCAAATGTGGCAAATATGAGATGTTTAAGTTTTTTTATTTTGGTTCCTTAAGGTTGACGTTGAATTACGGATTTAACTTTACTTTCATTGAATAAAATAATTGAGAAGCTTATCACTCTAAATTTACTTATGGTCTTCAGGTGTTAAAAACACCCATGATATTTTGTTGAAGTTATTATAAGGTTTTGAAGGCTAAAAATTTATATAGAGAAGCTAGCAGGTTGAATTAAGATGCTTAACGTGTCAATAGATTGTAGGGATACATAGTAAGTTGTAATTTCCCAAGTTTTGGGCGATTATAGCTTTTGCGATATCAAAGCCATAGGTTTTAAATCATAGGCAGCTTAGGTATGAACCTCAATAAGAATAAGATGTGGACCAAAGTATTCTAACATGATTGTAAGGATAATACGAGTAACATCTAAAGATATGTTGAGACTTGTAATTGAAGTTCTTTCTTCTACCTTATGTTCTTAGTAATTACTTCCTATCAAGCTATTCATTATATACTCATGATGTCTAAACCCTCCTTATAAACTCAAAGTTATATATACATAACTTTGTTTATGTATTCCTTTTTGTAGAATGCCTAGACATGGTACAACTTATAACTACTCCTCTCATCCTCAAGGTGGCAGAGACATCAATCCTAAATACATCCTTCTACTAAACTAAGTTAAGGCAACCCTGTCACTACAAGGGTAAAGACAGGCATCACCAGCCTAAGGCCAACTTGTCCTTGGCCAAAATCAAGCCTAGCAGAACTAAGGCCATAAGCAAACCTATCCTCCTTAAAGCATGCTTATCCTTAACCAGACATAGCCTTAGAATGATTAGGGTCAAGGGTTAGATATAGTGATAGTTTCACAAGTTTTGAACTCTATGAATGTAATGATTAGGGTATTGGTACAGTAGTAGATTTAAAGAAATATGTAGGTGATTTAAGCCAATTTAGAAATATAGAGGCAAGAGAGGCAAGGTACTATGGATGCTGGTATAGGTGGTCATACCAGGAGAGGCAAGGTGCTATGGCAGAATTACTAGAAAACAAGAAGGTAACTTATGCCACATTCTGGTTAAAAGGGGTCACAGCTCAATGTTAAGAGATTACTCTCAAGACTAATAGGAATGCAATTGGTCCTATTACCTTGGAGGGGTTTAAGTAGATTTTCTTTGACAAGTTTTGCCTTGACAGCACTAAGGAATATGAGGCGAAGCTGAACCACCTAGCTCGTTACCTACCCAAACCCATCAACAGGGATGATAGATCTTGTACCAAGAGGTTTGCTTTCACGTTGGAGCTTGAGTTACAAGAAAGAATGGCAGGATTTAGGGGTACTACTTATGTAGAAACTATAGAAATGGCAAGAAGCCTAGAGTAGGGTATAAAGAGGAAAGAGGAGTTACCAACCTGTAGATAGAAAAAGGCCCTAGGTAAGAAACCTATGCCGAGCTATAGACCACTAGAGAGGTTTAAGAGACTAACCTAGGGTATCATGATCATATAAGGTAGTAAACCACCATATGTACTGCCTAAGCCGATTATGTAGCCAGCTTTTGTACCAACTTGTCTACCTATGCTAGTGCCAACTTGATGCACTCATTGCTTTGGACCACATGATATATTAGAATGTAAATGGACTCTAGGTGCCTGCTTTTTGTGTGGTAAAATCAAGCATGTTAGCAAGGATTATAAGGAACTAACTCTGATGCATCTGGGCTTCTATTTTAGATGTAACTAAAGGGGCCATCAAGCAGCAAACTGAAAGATATAGGGAAACAAATAGTTTAGACTGCCCAGGCAGCTACCACTTAGATTACCACCCATGCAATTCAACCATAGCTAGGAACTTGCTAAAGAGTTCCAACTCAAGTCTTTGTACTTTAGCATCAAAGTCATAGTTAGGAGACTATAGATGTGGACACTTTGGCAAGTACACTTACTCTACTTAATCGAAGTGCTTATGTACTTTTCAATATTGGAGCTTCACATTCCTTTGTTGCTGAATCTTTTATGTATGCATATGACTTATGTACTATATCCCTAGATACCCCTTTAATTATGAATATATCTTTGGGGAGTGAAACAATTCTAAGTAAAATGTGTTGAAATGTTGAGACATGTTAGATTTTAACATAATTTTAGTAGTAAATTGATTGTCAAGGCACCATGCAACCATTGATTGCTACAACATAGTGATTGTAAGCTCTCAAAATTGAGTATAGGACAATCGAGCCTAGATTTAGGGTTTTTAAGGAAACTTATCTAATTGAGCCCAAACTTTACGACTAAGATAAAAAAGTTAGTCGAGGTGGTACAGTAAAGTTAGATTTTAGAAATAATGACCCAAAATCCTAATTTTGCCCTTAGAAGTAGGAATATTCAATATAGCATTAAAATGCTTGGAACTCTTAAAATAAAGCTCGGATTGCGACAAGAACTTAGAGATAAGTTAATTGAGCTATAAAATGAGATAAAATAGTATAATTTACTATATAAATATACACGTATTTTTATGAGTATACCCGGTATAAATAATAATTATACTCGTAAATTAATCCTAAATTATGTAATTATATATATAATGCGTTGAATTCATGAAATTAATTAAGAGAACTTATCCTAAAAATAAAAGATATGTTAGAAAGTTAATTATATGAGTAAATTTATATATTACATGTGATATTTACATAAGGTATATACTTATATACTGATTAAATAACTAATATAAACATGATATATATATATATATATATATATTATTTAACTAAAATATGTGCCNCATAGGGTATATACTTATATACTGATTAAATAACTAATGTAAACATGATATATATATATATATATATATTATTTAACTAAAATATGTGCCAAAGTGATCCAAAATGAATCAAATTGTGGCTGAAACTCCTAGAAATCATTGTGGTAAGTCTAGAGGCAAATCAAAGCTAAGTCAAAAAGTAATTTCTCCTCAATTGGCCACCTCCTCCTTACATTAATGAGGTAAAAGTAAAGAAAAAAAAAAATGAAAAATTATAAAAGGCAACAACCAACTTCCAATTGAATAAATAAGCCTCTCCACTTCATTTCCTAGCTTTACAAATAAGAAACACCTAAGAGAAAAATTTAGAAAAAATCGTGGAAAAATATAGGAAAAACAGAGCAATTACCGAGCTGAGCTGAGCTAGTTCTTAGGGTGTCCTTTGATCTGCTATTGAGTCACTCCACCACCAAGGAGTACCCCCAGCTTCTAGGTGATCCAACACACCTCTACCACCCTACGGCCACCGAAGCCACTAAAAATAGCTAGGTCAAAATTCTGCCATGTTTTTCAATAATTTTTAAAAATTAGTAAATCTACCCAGAAAATTATGAAAAAAATTTTAATTAGGTTATTTTGAACATGCTTTCACTTGATATTTTTATTTTTAAAAATTCATAATATTTAATATATTTTCTTAAGAAAATCTATTGTTTATCCGAATTTGGATTTGTAAAATAAATGTACTAAGTGATGTTGTTTATAGCTGAAAATTTTTGTGTAGGATGTTTATGATATATAAATAATTGCTATGTAGCCTGAATTTTGATTTGAATATTTTTAATATTTATTGCATTTTTAGCCTAAAAATAGCTCGAAAAAAGGTTGAAATTATGAATTAAATAGGAAATTATGAAATTAATTAATGAAATGGACATATATTAATCTCTAATGAATAATAATAGTATTGAGTCAGATTGAAATTAATTTGGTGTAAAAAGAATCATAATTAGGTAATTTATGATAATTTAAAGGTAAAATCGTCAATACGAATATATAGACGATAAGTTGGAAATTTGAAATCAAGTGATAATTGAATTCCCCATATTTTTAGGAGTTTATAAAAATTTTTGGGGAAATATTTGGTAACCTAAATTATTTATTATGAATTTACTAAGTAAAATAGCTTAATTTATAAGTCGGGGTGTATTTTTAATATTAATAAGCTAAAATGAATTAAATAATTAAATAAAAACTATATATATGATTGCTGATCAAATTGGATTAAATGAATATTTTTATTATATTTATTAATATTTTCTGATCCAGATACACTTTAGGTATATTAGAGTTGGATAATACTTATATTATAATGATATATAGACAAATTAGGTAAAACACAATTTAATAACGTAAATTACGTATAATACGATCATATTTATATAATTACGTATAACTGTATTAAAAACTCAAACTATCTGCAAAAGTCATCTCTAGAAGTAGGACTCGTAAAACGTATCATTAAGTCTATACGAACTTAACGACATTAACTTAGTTAAAATCGGACAACCTTAAGTAATTTAACCTATAATTTTATCATATTCAAGAATGTACGAATTTCGGTAACCTTACCGGAATTAAAACATCAATTAATAAATTAAAAATACGTTTTGATACGATCAAAACGATATATAATACGTAATAGTATATATAATGTACAGTATCAACAATTAATAACTTAATTCAATATATAGTAATAATATGACTATATATTATAGAAATAATAATAAGAATAATATATATATATAAACATTTTAGATTAAACCCTAATATTTTCGTAATTATTATGAAAATTGAATTTGGGTCTTTTGTGTAAATAGGATCTTCTAATATAAAGACGGTTGACGATTCGAGTTAGCAATAGTGAATGTCTAAATAAGTAAGTTAGAATTGTGGCTTCACTACTTGTTTGGATACTGTTTAAAGTATCCGGAGACCCAAGAGTACTTCTGGCTGTATTTGTAGTTAGTTGATTATGCGCATGCTGTGTATATGGATGATACTCAGTTGTGACAGGAGTTCAACTCCTTGGTGTACTGTTCTACATGTTTGCATTGATTCTATATTGTATGAACTTGTCAGCCACTCCTAATTAAAACTAACGTTTATTCAACTAAAATGAAATTGGATATGCATAACACCCATTAGGGGAAATGATTAAGAGTGTCAGGTTAAATACCAACTTCCTTCGATGAGGATAGCTGAAATGGTCCTTTCTCCATCCTTAGTCAAACTAAGTGACAGGCGAGGAGGTTGTGACAAGGTTGGGGGCCGTAATTCGAAGGCGGTCATAAGAGGAGGGTGTTCTCCATTGCACAAGCCTAAGTTTAGTCTAACTTGAGTCGCGATGAAACTCCTCAATCTGAGTTGGAGCGGATGTAATTTCTCTAACCTTACAGTGGACCAGATAACATTATGCGATGTTTCATTTGTTTGATTGCATTGCATTTCATCATAATTATTAACCTTATTTATGTTTGTACAATACTCTTCTGACTCCGTCCCACTTACTGAGCTAGTTGTGCTCACATCCCTATAGACTCTTTTGCAGGTGTTGAGTGAGATTAGGATATTCAGATACCACCGTTCCTAGGTTAGTATGCTGCTGTTTGGGAAAATGAGGATCAAGGAGTCAACTGAACCTAGGCTTTTGACTTTGTTTTTGAGTTTTTTTTAGGAAACTAATTGGGAATTCCCTAGAAACCCACTAGTTTGCTAACTTATTGTATATAGTTTGCAAAACCTGTGATTTTTAATAAACTCTGAATGTATACTTTACCTTTGGATGTAAAACGTTTGTGTAAATAATGTTATGGTACTAAACAACAAGTTGTATAAAATAAGTATTTTGTAAACTAATTAAATTAAGTAACAGTTAAGAACAAGTATTCGTTTCCCTAAATAGGCAATTTGTTGGACCAATTGCAAAGAGCGAAAGTATTCTCGAAAATAAATTTGATGTCGGACTATTAGCAATTAAAGGTGAAAGTAGAGGATGTAGAGAAAGCAACATTTCGAATAAGATATGGATGGTATGAATTTTTTGTTATGCCATTCGGCCTCACTAACGTACCTGTAATGTTTATAGACCTTATGAATCGGATGTTCCAAGAGTATCTGGATAGGTTTGCAGTGGTCTTCATAGACAATATCTTTATTTGCTCTAAAAGTAGAGAAGAGCATGAACAACATTTGAGGATTATATTGAGTAAACTAAGAGCTGAAATGTTGTACGCTAAATTTAGCAAGTGTGAATTTTGGTGATATCAGGTAGCCTTCCTAGGTCATGTTGTAAATACTGAAGGTATAGCAGTAGATTTAGAGAAAATAAAAGCCATAATGGAATGGCTAAGACCAAAGATGGTAACCAAGATTAAAAGTTTTCTAAGGCTGTTAGGTTATTATAGAAAGCTTATGGAAGGATTCTCTAAACTGGTTGTGCCTTTGACCTGACTGACTTAGAAAGGGGTGAAATTTATTAGGATAGGAAAGTGACAGCATACGCTTTGCAACAACTCAAGCCCTATGAGAAAAACTACTTAGTTAACGACTTGGAGTTAACAACAGTAGTCTATGCCTTGAAACTTTGGAGGCATTATTTAGTAAGGGAAAAGTGTAAGGTGTATACTGACCATAAAAGCCTGAAATATATTTTTACTCAGCAGGATTTGAATATGAGGCAGGGAAGATGGTTAGAGTCGATAAAGGATTATGATTTGGAATATAGTACTATCCAAGGAAGGATAACGTTGTGACTAATGCTTTAAGTAGGAAGCTACATGGAAATCTAGTCAGTTTAATCGATGTTTTGAGTAGGAAGTGACATGGAAATTTGGTTAGTTTAATCACCATCCAAAGGCCCTTACTAAAAGACATGAGAAGATTGGAATTGGAGGTTTTGACTAGAGAAGTAGGCATCAAGCTAGTGTAAATGCGAATTTAGCCCGAGTTAGTAGATAGGATTAAGATGGCTTAAGCTAAAGATGAAAGTATACAGGAGATAAAAAGAAAGATGGAAGTGGGTAAAGCAGTAGAGTTAACAGTTGATGCTAAAGGAGTACTCAAGTATAAAGGTTGGTTATGCATACTAACAGAGCTAGAGCTGAGAGAACTGTTGAAAGAGGTACACTACTCAAAACACATAATAAACCCAGGTAGCACAAAAATGTACTGAGATTTAAAAGTGCATTATTGGTAGAATAATATGAAGAGGAGGATCGCAAAGTATATCTCAAGGTGCAAAACTTGTCAACATATAAGAATTGAGCATTAGTGGTAAGCAAATGAATTGCAGCCACTATCGATCTAAAGTGGAGGTAGAAATAGGTAACTGTAGATTTTGTGACATCTCTACTAAAGACCTATAGCAAACATGATGCAGTTTGGGTGATCGTGGACCAAATAATGAAGTCAGCTCATTTTATCCCTATTAATATCATCTATTCACTAGAAAAGTTAGCTAAGTTGTATATTAAGAAAGTGATGATGTTATAAGGTGTAATGGTAAAGATTACATCAGATAGGGATACTCATTTTGTAGGCAAATTTTGGAGGAGTTTACATAGGGCTTTATGATACACCATGCTAAGGATAAACAAGGGTAACAATATCAAAGATGGGTTTAAGTTCACATAAAGCTTGAAATGAAGGACAACTAATGCACAAAATAAAAGAAAACAAGCAAAACCATAAACGATTTTAAGGATATTATGTACTAAGGAATCTTTGCAGATTTATTAGTTAGTTGATATAACACATAAATAACTCAATGAGGTCACTCGCCACCTAACCTTACTCAAAGGATAAGATAAGAGTGAAAGAAGAACAAGCCGATAGCTGATAGTAAGAAACTTAATATATTCTGTGATAAGGATTGATTCCTTGTGACTACATGTAAAAGAGTATTTATACCCAAAATTTTAGGACTGCTTTGTATACATGGAAAAGACAAAAAAGGTGTTGCCCAAAATAGGCTAAATATAAGAAATCGATAAGGGCATAAAAGAAAATGCAAAACTAGAAGCTTCAAATGGCAAATTTATTACGCAGGGACTGGGACATGCAATCAGCAACTATTGGAGAACTCTTAAGGAAACAAACAAAGCAATATGGTAAGATTAAGTGGATGCCAAGCTAGGTTACGGGTACACTTGGATTAAGTTAGCTTAGAGAGGATTTTCACAGCTCGAAACAAAGAGGGCTGAGTTAGTTAGTAAGCTTATCAAGCTAAAAGTGAAATACTCTAAAATCCCTTAAAGTTGAGGTTCAATCATTAACAATGAGCAAGGTGGAGTTCAGCTTGGTAGTTATGGGAGGTCAGCAATAAATAGGAGCTTAAACTCTTCATGCGTTGGTCTGCAAGAGAGAATACACTCGGTAAGGCCCTTAAGTCTACATGCTTGTGTTCGGGTTAGGGGTCCAATGGGCCAATTCCTATCATCCCCCCTAATTTAGTTAGGATTTAGGATGAAATCCAGATGGTCTTCCTACTAATCTTCTTCTACTCGATAGGGACTAAGGTCTATGACATTAAATACATCAAAAACTCTGAAGTTTTCAAACAGCTATATTCAATAAGCGTTTTCATTAATCTTCTAGAGTATCTTGAAGGGTCTTTCAACTCAAGTGAACAACTTGCTCTTCCTTCTGTTAGGGAATCTCTCTTTGCTCAGGTGTAACCAAACTAGGTCGCCAAATTGAAATTGCTTGGTTCTTCTTCCTTAAGCTCTTCCTTCCAACTTTCTAGCAACATGATCAATCTATTGGGTGACTTTTAGGTAAATCTTTTGCAAGAACTAAGCTCGAGCTTTAGCTTCAAGGTCTTCTTGGTTGGATATAAGCATTAGGGTATGGTCAAGGGGAAGCTCAAGATTGAAGTTGTAGATGACCTCAAAGGGAGAATGTCTAGTGGTATTATATAATGTTCAATTGTTAGCAAATTCCACCATAGGTAGGTAAACATCTCAATCGGTCAAGTTCTTTACCACTATAGCTCAAAGCAACAAACCTACAATATGATTGACAACCTCTGTCTAGCCATCATTTTATGGGTGATAGAACATATTAAAGAGTAACTTGATTCCTAACCAACGTTAGAGAGTCCTCTAAAAATGGCTTAGAAGCTTTAGATCTCAATCTGATACTATGCTCTTCAGTATGTTGTACAAGTAAACGATTTCCTACAAAAAAAGAGAAGAAATAGCTGGAGCATCATTAGTTTTAGAATAGGGCACAAAGTGTGTGATCTTACTAAATCCGTCCACGAAAACTATCACAGAATCTTTGCCTTAAGCTATTCGAGGTAAACTAAGGATAAAATCCATGCTCAAATCCACCCATGGTCTAGTTAGGATGGGTAGAGGCATGGCTTTCCCTTGTTTGGCTCAACTTTTTGCCTTTTAATAAGTTGTACAGCTCTTAACTACATTGTGCACATCTCACCTCATGTTAGGCCAAAAGAACCACACATTTAATAACTCATAAGTCCTCTTCTCTCTAAAATATTTGAAAAGCCTTCCACCATGAGCTTCTCTCACCAATAGTTCCTTCCTTAGATCATTCATATACTGGACCAAAGTGAGGGTCTTGGAGCTATTGTGCTTTGACACTTGCAAACCTTATAAATCAAGTTTGTAGTTTGGTAAGAAGAGTATGTCTTCTTTACAGAGTGTCAACGATTAAGTTGGACTTGGCTTATTTATATTTAATCACAAAACCAAATCCTTCTAAGAATTCTATCCATTAGGCCTACCTCTTTAAATGTTTAAACTGACTTTATAGATACCTCAAGGACTTGTGATCGATGTATATGACAAATTCCTTTAGCAAGAGATAATGTTGCCATACTTCAAGAGCTCAGATTAGCGTTAAAAGTTCCTTATCATATATAGAATAGTTCAATTGTGGTCTTCTCGGCTTCTTATTATGATAGGTAACTAGTTAGCCCTCTTGCATCAACACAACTCCTATGGCAACTTCTATTGTATCATACTCAAGCTCAAATATCTTATCGAAGTCAGGTAATGCTAAAATTGGTGCAGAAAGCTCTTCTTTTATCTTTCTCCCCATCTAAACTCTACATTATTCTTTATCAACTCGGTGAGTATTGCAACAATTGTACTAATACCCTAAATAAAACGTCGGTAAAAGGAAGCTAATCTATGAAAGCTCCTTATGTCAATGCAAGAAGTTAAAGTTGGCCAATCAACAATAGCTTAGATTTTCTCTTCATCAACTCATAAACCTCCTCCACCAACTACATATCCTAAGAAGACTACTTCCTCTTGAAAAAAACAACACTTCTTCATATTACCAAATACTCTTTTAGCTTGAAGCACATCAAATATAGCTTAGAGATGGTTAGTATGACTAGGCAGGTTGGCATTATATATAAGCATGTCATCAAAGTAAACCACAATAAATTTGTTGATCAAATTTCACAACACATGATTCATTAGCCTCATAAAGGTGCTCAAGGTGTTGGATAAGCCAAAGGGCATCACCAACCACTCATATAAGCCATGTCTGGTTTTGAATGCAGTCTTCCATTTGTCTCCGAGTCTCATTTGAATTTGTTGGTAACCAGACTTCAAGTTGATCTTGTTGAAAATCCTAGCTCCATACAATTCGTCTAGCATATCATCTAACCTTAGATTAGGGTACCTATACTGATAGGAATCAACTCCTCAGATTAGTCATGTACAGCCAAGCTAGAAGACCACAACAACTCACATGGAGAATACTAGCTCAAAACCCTATTCAAAACTAGGATTCCTATTTTGATCTCCATCTTCTATACTACTGCCAACCCAAGCACTGAGCTCTCATAAGTTCCAGCACAATTCCCAACCTGCCAAGCAATGATGCCAACCTGCTTAATGTATGTGCCAACCAGTTAAGCAACCATAGCTACTACCAAGCTCGTGCTATGATCCATATAACCCCCGAGCTAACTAACGATAAACCTTTATTCGAGGCTAGCTACCCAAACACCCAACTCATAGAAGTTTAAAATGTTTTCCAGCACTTGAGTTCCGACATAAACTAGATCAAGTCTGCTTTGATGACTAACACTTTCTTTTATCCTCCTCCGAATTATATTATTAAAGCCAAGCCACTTTAAGATACACCTCAGTAAGGCCAGTTGCATTCCAAACCGCCGTCCACAATATGACACATATCTTCCGGCATGCTATTCTAGAAAGATTCCTTACTTTTCCATATAGGATATTCTTTACCTCTTTTTCCCTTTTTAGTATATTTCATGTATTCCGATTGTAAATTACCCTTTTTGTCTTTTTCATGTATGCCTTGTAACCCTAGGGGGGTTAGTATGTAAACCCATTTATTTGTACGCAGACAACAACTCATCACATCAAATTATTATAAGTTTCCTTTCATGAGCAACCTTAGTGTTCTCATTTTCCCTTTAACTCTTATCAATTCCCTTTAACAAGGAGTAGTGGCAAGTGACCCTATAGTTCGAACTGGTAAGTTACATCCAATGAATTATAGGCCGTATAGGATTAGTCAGTGCATCATATCCGATTGCTAGCTACCCAAATTTGCTAAACCCCTTTATTTCCTTTTCATTCCCATTCGTTGTGGTGCTCCTCCAAATGTATGACCTCTAAAACATATCAACTTCACTAGTATCTGAGCACGGTTCCAAGAGAGAGTATATGAAGTTACAGTGAAGTTTTGGTTTGTGTTTACTAATGGCTTTTGTATTCCTTCCATAACTACCGCAGTATGTTTGTATGAAGTTTTGAAATTGTAAGCTATGAAGTTGAGGTTTGTATGTTGGTAAGTGTAGTTCCTATTGTTACTCTGTTATACTCCATTTTTTACTGCGAAAATTGATTAAGTTCATTTATGTTGTATTCGAGTGAGTGCTGGGTGATTAAAGTTATTAAAGTGTGTTAGTAAGGTTTTAGGTAGTGAGTAGAAGTGTTTGTTGTGTGTTATGTTGCTAATTTATTAGAGAAGTATTACCTTATGTTGGATTCAAGTGTTTAAGGTGTTATTGGTACCAAAGTAGTGGTGTTCATGCTAGTCGAGGTCAAAATGGTAATAAGACTCCTAGGTCAATTGAGGATAAGCTTGATAGACTCACCAATCTAGTTAAAAGTCTGATTACCGCGATGTAAGTCAACAGATAGCAACCATGGAGTGTACTACATCATAATCCACCTGAGAATATTCTTAAGAGACGATATAGCCAAGGTAACCAAGCTAATCGCTTAATTCAACCCCATCAAGTTGGAGGAGTTGCAGAGCAAGTTGCTTGATAAAGGTTGGAGTTGGAAGAGATTGAAGAGGTAGATGATAAAGAGTATGGAGAAGAAGAAGAAGAAGAGGTTGAATATTATCAAGCACAAGAGCGAGGATACCAAGCTCCTCAAAGACTAGACAATGTTAAGGTCTAATTCCCACCCTTCAGTGGAAGTGGAGATGCAAATGAATATTTAGAATGGGAAGAGAAAGTAAAGAAAGTGTTTAATTGCTATGGATACACTGATGCCGTTAAAGTACAACTTACTACACTTGAATTTTCTAGATATGATACTGTGTGGTGGAAGAATCTGAACACGGCCAAAGCAAGAGATGGACAATAAAGTGTAAGAATATGAGAAGAGATGAAGAGATTGTTGAGAGGAAGATTTGTACCCTAAACTTACCTACAAAATGCATTTGCAACGTTATAGGAACTTCACTAAGGAAGTCAATTTATTGGCGACTATGTGAGAGAATTTCATATGCCGATGATCTAAGCAAATGTAGATGGATCGAAGGTTCGCACAGTATCAAGGTTTATTTTTGAACTCAAATATGAGATTTGTAATGTTGTAGAAGCAAAGAGGTTCTATACACTGGAAGAGGCTATTAAAGTATCGTAGAGGGTTGAACAGTAAGGAAGAAATGCTCTGAGCTAACTTAAGCTAACATTTTCCTAAGCTCCTATTCTACACCAACCTACTCATATCGAGCCAAAGAGACCATCCTAATCCTAGAAAAAATATGATCGACTTGATGATAGCCGAGCAAGCCAACAAGGCCAAGCATGTTAGTAAAGCTAGGTTGAAGATAAGCCGACCGTGAGGACATATGAGAAGAGACAGACCTCTAGACAAAGGACAAGTAAGGTGAAGTGCTTCAAATGCTTCGGTTTTGGACACATGGCTGTTGACTATCTGAATCGACCTACCATGGTGCTTCAAGGAGATATAGTGGATAACACCAACGAGAGTAAGCTAGAGCAAGAGAAGAATGCTAGAATAGTTGAAGCTAGGGAAGAAGAGAAAACCTATGTTTATGCTGATCAAGGAAAAGTGATGACCCTAGTATTAAGACGAGTACTGAGCTCCTTGCTGAGTTTCGAAAAAGACTAAAGAGAGAATTTATTCCAGAAAAAGTGTATCATCAAAGGACAATTGTGCACCATCATTGTAAATAGAGAAAGTTGTACCAATGTCATTGTACAGTCCTTTATGCAGAAGTTAGGACTACCAACCTCTAAGCACCCCCAACCTTACAAGCTATACTGGCTTCATGATAAGGGTGCTTTGCATATCATAGAACAACTATCCATGCCTTTTAATGTTGGGAATGTGTATAGAGATGAAGTGGTGTGTGATGTCATCCCCATAAGAGCTTTACATCTACTACTTGGATGATCTTGGTTATTCAAACGGTACATTATTCACGATGGTTATAAGAATACCTATTCCTTTATCAAAGATGGGAATAAGATTGTGTTACAACCCAAGATACCCACCCAAGTGAATAAGACCCATAATTAGCTAACCCGAGCTAGTAAGAAGAAAGCTTTAGCGATGAGCTGAAGAGAGCTCCAAGCTGCTAAGAAAGCCAATGAGCCTATGTTCCTATTGATAAGAAGATTGTTAGTGATGAGAAATCTAGAAGATGTTCTTAATGAGATTTGAAGATTAATTGATGGATTTTCTTACCTATTCCTTGAAGAGTTGGTTAAGGGACTACTCTTAGTCTAAGGTATAAAATATTGTATTGATTTATAGCCAAGCATAGCCCCACCAAACCAATCGGCCTATAGAATGAATCTTGAGTAGGCTGTTGAGTTGAAAAGGCAAGTAAATGACTTGATAGAGCAAGGTTATGTAAGGGAAAGATGAGTCCTTATGTTGTACCAACTCTGCTGGCCCTAAAGAAGGATGTTTCATGGCGCATGTGCATCGACAGCTGAGCAATTAACCATATTACTGTCAAGTACAGATATCTAATATCAAGGCTTAATGACAAGTTGGATGAGTTGCGTGGTGCTTAAATATTCACGAAGATTGATTTGCAAAGTGACTACCACCAAATTCGCATAAGGCTTAGTGATGAATGGAAGATTGCTTTCAAGACAAGGCATAGTCTTTACAAATGGTTGGTTATGCTATTCGAACTTACGAATGCACCGTGCACATTTATGCAACTTATGAATCATGTGATGCATCTGTTGATTGGAAGATATGTGGTTATGTATTTTGACAACATATTAGTGCATAGTACCAACCTAAATAGCCATATTCAACATCTCTAAGTTGTTTTTGACATTTTACGAGCCAAGAAGTTATATGGAAACCTGAAAAAGTGCATGTTATGTCAATGTAAAGTTATCTTCTTAGGGTATGCAGTACCTGGAGAAAGAATCCAAACAAATGAGGAAAGGTCTGAGTTGTCTTAGATGGCTGGCACCAAAGAATGTTATTAAAGTACGAAGTTTTCATAGCCTAACTTTTTTCTATAGAAAGTTCATTAAAAACTTCAATACAATTGTTGCCCCCTTGACCAAGCTAACCAAAAAGAGTAAAGGATTCTAATGGAATGATTAGGCTAAACAAAGCTTTAGGGAAATCAAGGAGAAGCTCACTACTGCCCATGTCCTATTGCTGCTAAATTTTGACAAACTCTTTGAATTAGAATGCGATGCATTAGGCATTGGCATTGGTGCAATCTTAATGTAAGAACGACAACCAGTTGCATACTATAGTGAAAAGCTTAATAGTACCGTACTGAACTATTCTATGTACGAGAAAGAGTTGTACTTTCTTTTTTGAGCTCTTACTATCTGGCAACGCTATTTATTACTATGAAAGTTTGTAATTGACACTGGCCATAAGTCATTAAAGTGTCTCAAAAGTCAGACCAAACTTTCGAAAAGGCAAGCTAACTGACTAAAATTAATGAAAGGTTTTTCCTATGTGTCCCGACACAAGAAGGGTAGTACCAACATGGTCATAGATGCCTTATCATGTCAGCAAACCTTATTGACCACCTTGCAAACAAAATTACTAGGATTTTCACTTATTGCTAAGAAGTTTGCTTATAACCTCTATTTTGGTCCTATTCTTGAGTAGTGTAGAGAAGGAGTTGCTGTTGGAGGATATTATAACAAAGATAGCTATCTATTCAAGGAAAGAAAGCTGTGTATACTAAGTTGTTTTACTAGCGAGCTGTTGGTTAGGGAAGCTCATAATTATGGATTATCTAGTTATTTTTGGGAGACTAAAATAACTAACCTATTGAAAGAGAACTTTTATTGGCCTAGTTTAGCCAAGGATGTTCATAAGGTAATAAGTAGTTGCAAAGTATGTAAGAGGGCCAAGAGAAAGAGAAAGCCACATAGAGAGTATATGCCTTTACCTACACCGACCTCACCTTGCGCTGACCTTAGCATAGACTTTGTCCTATAGTTACCCTGGACATCTAGAGGAAAAGATTCAATCTTTTTTATAATGGACTGCTTTGGCAAAATGGCACACTTCATCCTGTACCATCAAACTAACGATGCTTTATATATTGTTAACTTGTTTTTACAAAAAGTTATTCAACTACATGGAGTGTTGCAGACCATTGTTTCAGATCGAGATACAAAATTCTTGAGCTATTTTTGGAAGATTCTCTAAAGAAGACTCAAAACTAAACTTGTATTCAGCTCTGATAGCCACCCTAAGACTGATGGCCAAACTAAAGTGATGAATAGAATGCTAGGAAATCTACTTTAAGTTGTAATGGGAAAGAACTTAAAAGTTAGGATATGTATCCACCAGTTGTAGAGTTTACATACAACCGAACTATCTACAGTACCACTAGGAAGACCCTATTTGAAGTCGTCTATGGCCTCAATTCTACTATTCCCCTAGATTTGATCAATACCTTTGTAGTTACTGAAGAGAGTCAATTGAAAGTCACTCGAGCCCAAGAATTGCTAAAACAACATTAGTTTATGGGAAGGAAGATTACTAAGTTTAACTAGAGATAGCAAGAGATCGGTAGTCGTAGCCGTTGAATTGTTTCTTTTAAACTGGGAAACTTAGTATAGATTCATCTTATCCAAGAACAATTTTCGCACCTAAGACAAAGCAAGCTATCTCTACGAGATGATGGTCCATTCAAAGTCTTGAAGAAGATCAACCGCAATGCCTACCAAATTAAATTACTCGAGAACTATGGTGTTTCCTCCACTTTCAATGTTTTTGACCTAATTCCCCATCAACTAGAAGAAGGCCCAATAGATGCCAGGATTAAACAAGAGTATGAAATAGCCTCAGATTTGAAGACAAATCTTTCCGACCCCTAAGCATATAATAGGAGACTACAAGGACTCACATGCAACCGAATTAGGAGATTACAAAGACTCACATGGAGAATACTAGCTTGAAACCCTATTCAAGACAAAGATATCTATTATGATCTCCATCTTCTACACTACTGCCAACCCAAGCATCGAGTTCTCATAAGTTTCAATATAGTTCCCCACCTGCTAAGCAATCATGCCAACCTATTTAACGTATATGCTAACAAGCCAAGCAACCATAACTATTGTCAAGCTCATGCCATCATATAAACAACCCTCGAACTGATCAATATCAAACCTCCATCCGAGATGAGCTGCCCAGACACCCTGACTCGTAGAGTATCAAAATGTTTTCTAACACCAGAGTTCCAACCTAAACCAGATTAGATTTGCTCTAAAGGCTAACACTTTCTTTTATCCCCCCCTTGAATTATATTATTGAAGCTGAGCTACATTAAGGTACACATCAGCAAGACTAGTTGCATTCCAGACTACTATCTACAATATGACACATGTCTTTTGGCATGACATTCTTTTTCTGTACATAATAATCTTTTCCTCTTTTACCCTTTTTAGTATATTTCATGTATTTCAATTGTAAATTACCCTTTTTGTCTTTTCCATGTATACCTTGTAACCCTGGGAGAGAGAGAAGGGGGTTTAGTATATAAACCCCATTCATTTATATATAGACAATAACTCATTACATCAAATTATTACAAGTTTCCCTTTCATGAGCAATCATAGTGTTTCATTTTCCCTTTTAACTCTTATCTATTCTTTTTAGCAAGGAGTAGTGGTGAGTAACCTTATAGTTTGAACTGATGAGTTACATCCAGTGAATTGTAAGCCGAATATGATTGCTCGGTGCATCATATCTGATTGGTAGCTGCTCGAACTTGCTAACCCCCTTTATTTTCTTTTCGTTCCCATCTATTGTGCTGCTCCTCCATATGTTTAACCTTAGAAACGCATTATGTAATTGCTTGTTAACTTGTTAACAACTTTGCTATCTATATGCATATGCTAGGTACCATCTTTCTTTGACACAAGTAAGGATATTATAGCTCATAGATAGAGATTCTCTCTTACATAACCCTTTTTCCAATAGTTCATTGACCTATCTTCGTAGCTTAGTCACTTGCTTAGGATTCATTCGATAAGCAGACTTATTAAGAAGGACAGCATCGGGCATTAGGTTAATACAATGCTCAATCCCTCGAAAAGGTGATAGCCCTTTAAGCAACTACTTAATCCCTCATTACGCTGTATAACTTACTCCTTTAATTCTAATTATCTCTTAATCAACAAGAAGGTTGGTACATCAGATCTGATAACTTCTTGAAGCTCGAAATGATTGAGAACTAAGGTATTCTTAGATCCTCACGTTAACTTGGCTAGCAGCTACTAAACAACTCTTAAGGAAATAGACAAAGAAGTACGATCATATTAAGTGGATGCCGAATTGGGCTACGGCTACACTTGGATTAGATCAGCTTAAAGAGGATCTTCACAACTCAAAGCAAAGATAGTCGAGATAGTGAGTAAGCTTACTAAGCTGAAAGTAGGATAATCTAGAATCCCTTCAAGTCGGGGTTCAATCATTGACAACGAGCAAGGTAGAGCTCAGCTTAGTAGTTATAGGAGGTCGGCAATAAACAAGAGTTTGGACTTGTGTTTTAGTCGACAAGAAAGAATATGCTTGGTAAGGCCCTTAAGTCCACAAGCTCATGCTCGGGATCAGGGTCCAGTGGGCTAATTCTTATCAGCTTTAGGTACAAAACTTTAGTTTAGTACCGCCTTTTACCTTCAAACTTATAGGCAATTAGAGGGAATTATACAAATTCTCAATGATTTATTATGAGCATATGTACTTGATTTTGGTAGCCATTAGAATGAACACTTGCCTTTAGTTAAGTTTGCTTATAACAATAGCTATCAAAGAACAATTCAAATGGCCCCTTACGAAGCCTTATAAGGTAGGAAGTATAGATTGCCCATCCATTGGGACTAGGTAGGAGTAAGGGAAGTTTTGGGTCTAGAGTTAGTACAGAAGGTAGTAGATAAAGTGAGACTAATCAAGTAGAGAATGTAAACTACACAAAATCGTCAGAAGAGCTATGTCGATAAGCGGTGGCACTTATTAGAGTTTCAAGTAGGAGATGAAGTCTTATTGAAAGTGTTACCTATTGAGTACTATTTCAGTTTTCCCTAATTTATTGTATACTAAGCCCTACCTGTTTAATATAAAATATTCTATATTAAATAAAGGAAGAACATTTTTCTTGAAAAAAATATTTTCAAAAAATAGCTTGGAGTCGCTAACCAATTAAACTAAGGGTTTTCAGGTAGGAAAACTTCAATTTAGCCACCAATCCACAAATTTTCTAAAAAAATACTTTTTCAAAAAACTTAACTAGAGAAATGGGTTTAGAGGCTAATCTATTAGAACAAAAGTCGTCATGTAAAAATTTTAAGAAAATCAATTAATGGGCCTTTATTTTTATAATTTTTCAAAAAAATAAGAAAACATGTGTAGACACTTAATTTTTGCCCCCTTTTATTTTTCAAATTAGGTTATTAGGTCCTAAATTAGAAAAAATTAAAAAAAATTAGAAAATTAAAGAAAACAAAAAAAAAGAAGAAATTTAGAAAAAAAAATAAGAATTCTAGAAAAATACAAAAATATTGGAAAATAAGAAAAAGCACAAAAAATAAGAAATCTAAAAAAAAATACAAAAAATGAAAAAATTTAGGAAAATATATAAAAAATTTGAAAAGTCACAGGAAATTTAAAAAATAAGGAATTTAGAATATAATAAACATTTTAGGTTATTTAAATAGAATAGGATTTTAATTTAAATAAATTTGAAAAAAAGACCGTTGGACTTAGGCTTAAATTTAAATCTAATCTAGGCTGACCTGATCCATATGTGCAATTTAATTATACATATGAACAAGGCATAAGCCAACACTTTATTAGTTAAACACATGGACATAACATTAACATTAAGCATAGGGTCTTGGGTTCAAAGCTTGGTAAAGGCAAAAAGGCCCTTTTCTCATTTTTCGTTTTCAATCACATCAGAGACTACCACGTGTTAAGATTTGATTGCATTACATGTCTTAATATGTAACAAGACGGGATTGGACGACATGCTAACATGGTGCCACATATCAACCACGTAGCATACCACATCAGCCGCCACGTGTCACGTAATGACACGTGGTACGTCGGGGTAGGCCTGTACGGCTGACATGGCACTACGTTAGCCCTTTCTTTCCCTGCCCTTCTTTCCTTTTCCCTTCGTTTTCCTCTCTTTCCCTCGTTTTTCTCCAAATTTCCAACACTTTCCTCTTCGGACAGCCAACTTCAACATGATTTTTGAACCTTTTCTTGTTGCAATTTCGCCAAATCAATGGCGAAGTTACAAACTAGACATAGCCTACTATGAATTAAGCCCTTTAACATGTCTAAATACAGTCAAAGGAACATTCAATTTAAGCTCCAAAAATCAGAAAAAAAAAAAGAAGCTATTTTTCTAAGCGTTTTTCATTAATCCAATCCGAGCTTTCCATGTTTTTTTTAGAACAATTCGAGTATAAAAGGAGCTTTGGGGAGTTTATACGGACACACACAACCACTCATAAGCTTCGGAATCAACTCCCAAGCTCTCCTCTCTCTCATGATTCTCTTTCTCTCTCTAGCTCACTCTCTCTCTCTTCGAATCTCTCTTTTTCGAGCCCTCCACCACAACCCAACACCATGGCCATGACCCCTAATCCATCAGCTCCCTAACCCGATAACCTTTGTCCACAACCGTAGCCCCTAATGACTTCCCCGAGCTACCCTCCTCAAACCCTAACCTTTGCCCCTTTCTCTCCTCGAACCACCATCCTCAACCACCCTTAGCCCAAACTAAACCTACAATCGAACTCCCTACACTCCAAAAAAACATACCCTAACCAACCGATCACACCCAGCGAACCCTACATGGCCAAACCATCACCACCACCTACAGCCAACTTTCAAAAACTACCAACTCGCGGCCCTTTAGTCGTGGCACTTTGCCTACCCCCCATAAACCCAATAAAATACTCACCCCCTTTTCCCCATCGTTTAAGTGATCAAAAATGCCTGGAGCCTCTCTTCCGCAACCACTACTTCCTCTAGCCCAACTGCGACCTGAATCCATTTAGGCAACCTGACCTGAATCCGAGATCCACTCTGATTTTAATCAACCTGTATCCTATCCAGCATTTGGTTTGATCCTTTCTCTTTTATTATTTCTTATTTTCTTTTTTCCTTTTCTTTTGCTTTATTTATTTATTTATTTAATTATTCACTTATGTACCCATTTATGTGCATGTAAATGTAGTCGAGTATAAAAAAAAAAAAAAAAAAAGAAGAAAAGAAAAGAGTAATTTTGTTTTATTTTACTTTTACTAGTTTAATAAAAAATAGATAAAATATAATGAGTAGTAAATAAATAAAATGACATAATAAAATCAAAATAAAATATATAGGATAGTGAATAAAATTATTTTGTCACAGAGAAAGATTGATTTTCCAGGAATATAAAAAAATAAAAATAAAATGGATCCTTTCCAAATTAGAATACTTTAGGTTTTCCAAAGAATAAAAACCAATTTAGGGCTCTTTAGAAAATTTTCTTAAAAAAATCAAAATAGATAAAAACGTAAACCTGATTGTTTTAAAAAATAAAATTAACGCAACCTACTAAAATTTTTATAAAAGAACTACATACGTATGATCCCGAATAGCGAGTATATAGGCACCTATGGGGTGACGATAAAAATTTAAAAAAAGAAACTAATTTCCCTTTTTCTCTAGTTTAGATTACTTTGTTTATCTAATTAGGGTATTCAATAACCAATTTCTATTTTTCAAAATTAAAAGGTGATTTTTAAGTTTAATTCTAATTTTCGAAAGTTAATAGTACCCATAAGGATTTAAATCTTTAACCCATGAACCTAAATCTCTGGTTTTCAAAAAGCTATTTCAAAAAATGGTTTTTTTGCAGTCTAGTGGCTAAGTTATAATCAATCCACCCAATTGATTGTAACTTAACTGTTTTTCTTGACTCCGATCGAGTGGTTACTCTATAGTTGTTTTCAAAAAGAAACAGTTTTTCTTTATACTCTAGTTAAGGATTAATATTAAATGAGTAGGGTTTAGTACTGATTGATTTAGAGAAAACTTAATTTTTAAAGAACCAGGAGGGTGAAAAACCAAGCTCGACAGCTTAGTGACTTCACTAGGGACTATTAAGAGGGATAACCATTCGACTTTCCAAAATTAAAATTAATCCCTAAAAACCACCTTTGTGTAATTCATTTACTTATTCATCCTTTGTTTGTACCATAGTTGTACTAACATTTTCTTTGCAAGTTTAGTTTTATTTATTTAATTTAAAGGAGAATTTATTTTATGTACCATAAATGCATGATAGATACAATCGAACCCGAACCGTCTTAGGACCTTAGGACGGAGAGCCATTGTGTAAGTACCGGGCGTAGTAGGGTAACCACCGTTCAGGACCAATTAGGCTACCCCACTTAAACTTCAATGTGACCAAGGAACCGTTTTGTAAGAAACGCGTAAGGTCATAAAGTTTAAGGACCTTTAGAACCCAACCTTCTTACATACATTCTTCAAGGTTTGGCAAATAGCTAATAAGACAGCATTGTTACAAAATAGAAAAAGAAAAGACAAACCTGAAACTTCTTTCCTAAAGTTCACTCTCAGCTTTTGTTTATCTATCTTGCATATCATACGCATAGGGGTATGGGGGATCATTTGTTGCATCAAAGATGCAAGGTTGATATGATCAAGCCCATGTGGTCTTAAGACCCTAGGAGATGGGCCATTGTGTAGGCTCCGAATGCTGTGATGTAACTACCACTTAGAGTTGATTAGGCTACCTCACTTAAGCCTAATGTAATTAATAAAAGTGTTCTTTAACAAGTGAGATCATAAAGCTTAGGGACCTTTTCAAAACCTACCCTAATTACATCTAATCCCTCCTAAGCTTGAGTTAATACACTACCCTTAAGAAATTGCAACCCTACTAATCATTCAAGATTTTTAATGCAATTAAGTTCCTGAAAATAACAATAGGTTTGCAACTCAAGGGAGTAACGTATTAACCCAAACAATCCCAACACTTACATATTTCTATGTGCTTTCTTTCCTACATTAATGATTGATTGTTGTCCATGAAATATATAGACCTAAGAATGGCAGGTAACTAACAAGAGAACAATCAAAGACTGCCAGTTGCCCTAAGAATTCATTAGTAGCTGCTATAAGTTGAAGCTACCTATTGGAAGCAAAGGGCTAGGCATGCTGAGACCTCTAACAAGGCCTTATTAGCTCAAGTTAAAAAAAAGTGAGAGAATCATGAATTGGGCTTTAGAAATGTTGAACAAGATTAAGGCCCAATTGCAAGAGTTAGATTAGAAACTCTAAATAGAGTTGAAGGACTTTGAATAAATTTTAAGTTTCATTATTAGGTTCCCTTTTACTTTGTTCCATGTACTCTGATTTGTCCAAAATAAAATTTTTCTCTTTAGTCATTCTTTATTCTTTCCTTCTTTGTAGACAATACTTCAATAGAATTTTTCATTCTCCCTCACTTAAGGAAGCGCAATTAAAAAACAAAATAAAAAAGAAAACAATAAAAAATCCATCATTTTTATTTTATTTCTATAAAATAAAGCTTTATCTTTCTGTCTCTAAATAAATAAATAACAGTTGCTAACAAGTAAAGAAATTCTTCTAATCAAGTTCACATAACTGATGACAAACTTGCCTTCTTAAAAAGGACGATGAGTCAAATGACCTAACAATGGCAAGTTTTGTTTCCAATAATCACCACTCTCTAGATATTTCAAGATTTAAACCTAGAAAGGAGATTCTCAAATCTAGAAGAGAAAATAGCCATGTTACAAAAGGCTACCACAAATCTAGAAATGGCAATGGGCTCCATGCTTAGAAGATTTCAACACCCAACGCTCAACACTGATCAAATGTTAGTGAGCCCAAGTGATGAAGGAGGCCCAAGTAGAAAGAAGCCGAGGAAAAGCAAAGAACAAACCCAAGGGACTCAAAGGAGACAATTCACTCAACTGAAGATATCAATCACCCAACTCTTTTATCATTTGAAAGTAGCGAGGGTTATAGCTTATGAAACCCCTAATCCGAATTACAAACCATGCAGCTTTGATCCAGAAGCAAGATGCAACTATCATATGGGTCAAAAGGGACACTCTATTAAAAAATGCTGGAGATTGAAAAACAAGATTCAAGACCTAATTGATACAAAAGTCATTCAGCCAGAGCTACAACAAAACGTTCCTTCTTTAAGTCATGAGGATGGTCTAACTAAGTCACCTAGAGCTCCATTTCTTTTGAGTTTGCCTATGCCTTCTGATATGCTCACGGGTTGTTTCAAGTAGAATGGACACTTGTTAAGATAGGGGTAGAAAAAAGAAAGTTGTTTTCAAAAAAGTATTTAATAGTTGGAATAATGCAATTGCCTTCCTCAATGGAATGATTGCACTATTTTTAGAGCAAAGAAGTTCTCCTTAATAAATTGGTAACTCGCTTTTAAAAAGGTTTAGAACAAAAAGAGGCAAACTATTTTCTACACACTAACTTAAAACACTTTGAGAGTTGAGCGACACGAAGGCAAGGATAGTTTAGACTCATTTCTTAAAGGAGGTCTACTTTGAATGTGATACGCAGATTAAGATGAAATTAGGCATTCATTTCTCAAATCCTAAACACAATCATCTTTTGTTTACCTCGTTTGACCTATTGGAAGAATTTTTCAAATTGAAACCCTGTTAAGAACCATCCCACAATGGGGAAATTCAAAGGTTAGGGTCATTGATAAGGAGAGAGGGATTAAAATTGGTTTGTACTTGCTTCAGTAACGTTAAATCCAAAAGAAAATTTTATTTTCGATAAGTTATGTTTTTTTTTTTAAATAAGGAAGAGCCACATCCTTTTTAAACACCTCAAGCTTTTACTTACCTCATCCAAGCCCATGCAATAGAAACCAATGAATTTAGGACCCTAAATTGTTTAAAAGGTAAAAACTTGGCTTAGGGCCAAAAGAAGAAGAAAGAACGATAAAACAACAGTAGGGCAAAATAACAAAATAGAAAAAGGAAAAGAGGTTGGAAAATTGGGCTTAAGTATAAGCCAAGAACCAAGTGAAGGCCATATCATATCCTAATAAGGGCAGTCAAATCAAAAGACAAAGCCTAAAAAATAGCCCTAAAGACATAAAGCCCCAAATCACGATCTAAGCTCAAAAACCCAAAATCTCTACATCCACTTTGAAACCTCTCTCACACTTAACCTTCCCATCCTCGATACCACCCTTACATAAGTAAAAGCTCTTCCGATTTTTAAAGATAATTTATCTTTAATAAAAGTTGTTTTTGAAGTTGGGGCAAGTATATTTCTATTTGTTCTTAAGGTTCTCAACTTGTACACCCAAGATTGATATTTCAAAATAGGCTTCTTCGTTAGTTCTTTTTCAAACTGTTGGACCAAAAGCCTAAATTATAAATGTTAAATCGAAAAGACCTAATGGATTGGTCAAGGCGTATCACATGCAAAATGGACTATAATTTTGGGACTGTAGTCAAGAATGTAATCCAGACCGAGTATTGGTGAGGAAGTCCTCTTTGACTAAACCAATCACGAGTTACCTTTTAAGGACATTTGAGATCACAAGGCCCCACCAAACGACTCAGCATCTAAGATAGGGGGAACATAAGAAGCTTTATGTGATTCTTTACTTGTTGGCAAATTAAAAAAAGAAAGAAAGAAAAAAGAGAGGTAAAAAAAAAAAAAGAAGAAAAAGAAAAAGAGAGAGAAAGTATCTTTATTTTAAGTCCATGTCGGCTCAGGTGGCCAAGTTTTCAACCCATTCTAAAAAAAGAAAAAAGAAAAAAAAAGGGTTAAGAGCCTAGGTTTTTCTCATTCTTCCTAAAATAAAGGAAATTATACCCAACATCTTTTTCAATATAAATGGTTTTCACCAAAAGTTTTTTTTTTTTTAAATAGTTTCCTAAAAATTCGGGTAGTGTTTTTGGACAAGTTTTTATCCTAACCAGCTCTCAAATGAGCTATCCCATCTTCCATCCATTCAACTTTCTTCAAGGTCTTTAGCAAGCCCATAGAGTGCCTCTGTCCCTCAATTATCTTTAGTGTGTTCATAGGGCCCTTCAGTTCACCAAGTTCTTTTAACAAGCCCATAAAGCACTTCTTTTTTGCAAAAATCTTATAGTGAGCTCATAGGATGCTTGATTTCTTTAGGCAAGCCCATTAGGCCTCTCTGTTCACAAAGTTTTTCTTAACAAGCCCATGAGGCATTCACTAAGCTTCTCTTAAGTGTACTCATAGGGCCCTTCAGTTCACCGAGTTCTTTTAATAGGCCCATAGGGTGCTTCTTTTTACAAAGATCCTATAGCAAGTTCATAGGACGCTTGATTTCTTTAGGCGTGCCCATTAGGCCCCTCTGTTCACGAAGTTTCTCTTAGCAAGCTAGTATGACACCTCTCTTAGTAAGCCTAGTAAGACATGACCAAGTTTTAGATCAATCGCAGTTTAGGGTTACTAATCCTTGAGAGACACTCCCACCTAGGTTAGTGAGCCTAGTGAGGCACAACCAGGTTTTAGATCGATCCTATTTTAGGATTGCTAGTCCCCAAGAGACGTTTTCGCCTAAGTTAGTGAGCCTAATGAAGCATAACCAGGTTTTAGATCGATCCCATTTTAAGGTTGGTAGTCTCCAAGAAACGCTCTCACCTAAGTTAATGAGCCTAGTGAGGCATAACCAAGTTTTAAATCCATCCCATTTTAAGGTTGCTAGTCCCCGAGAGATGTTCCCGTCCAGGTTAGTAAGCTTAGTGAGGTACAACCAGGTTTTAAATCAATCCCATTTTAGAGTTGCTAGTCCCCGAAAGACGCTCTTGTCTAGGTTAGTGAGTCTAGTGAGGCACAACCAGGTTTTAGATCAATCCCATTTTAGGGTTGCTAGTCCCCAAGAGATGTTGCCGCCTAAGTTAGTAAGCCTAGTAAAGCATAACCAAGTTTTAGATCGATCCCATTTTAAGGTTGGTAGTCCCCGAGAAACGTTCTCACCTAAGTTAATGAACCTAGTGAGGCATAACCGGGTTTTAAATCCATCCCATTTTAAGGTTGCTAATCCTCGAGAGACGATCCTGCCTAGGTTAGTAAGCCTCGTAAGGCATGACTAAGTTTTAGATCAATCGTAGTTTAAGGTTACTAACCCTCGAGAGACGCTCCCGCCTAAGTTAGTAAGCCTAGTGAGGCACAACCAGGTTTTAGATCGATCATAGTTTAGGGTAGCTAATCCTCGAGAGACACTCTCGCCTAGGTTAGTAAGCCTAGTAAGGCATAACCAAGTTTTAGATCGATCCCATTTTAAGGTTGCTAGTCCCCAAGAGACACTCTCACTTAGTTAGTAAGCCTAATTAGGCATAACTAGGTTTTAGATCAATCTCATTTTAAGGTTGCTAATCTTCAAGAGACGTTCCCGCCTAAGTTAATGAGCCTAGTGAAGCCCAACCAAGTTTTAGATTAATCGCAATTTAGGGTTGCTAGTCCCCGAGAGATGCTCCTACCTAAGTTAGTAAGCCCAGTAAGGCACAACCAGGTTTTAAATCAACCCCATTTTAGGGTTGCTAGTCCCCAAGAAACACTCCCACCTAAGTTAGTAAGCCTAGTGAAGCATAACCAGGTTGTAGATCGATCCCATTTTAAGGTTGGTAGCCCCTCAGAAATGCTCCCACCTAGGTTAGTGAGCCTAGTGAGGCACAACCAGGTTTTAGATCCATCCCATTTTAAGGTTTCTAGTCCCCGAGAGATGTTCCCGCCTAGGTTAGTAAGCCTAATAAGGCATGACCAAGTTTTAGATCAATCGCAATTTAGGGTTGCTAATCCCCGAGAGACGTTCCTACCTAGGTTAGTGAGCCTAATAAGGTACAACCAAGTTTTAGATCGATCGTAGTTTAGAGTTGCTAGTCCTTGAGAGACGCTTCCACCTAGGTTAGTGAGCCTAGTAAGGTACAACCAGGTTTTAGATCGATCTCATTTTAGGGTTGCAAGTCTCCGAGAGACACTCCTGCTTATGTTAGTGAACCTAATTGGGCATAACTAGGTTTTAGATCGATCTCATTTTAGGGTTGCTAGTCCCCGAAAGACGCACCGGTCCAGGTTAGTAAGCCTAGTAAGGTACAACTAGGTTTTAAATCGATCCCATTTTAGAGTTGCCTGTCCTTGAGAGACGTTCCTGTCTAGGTTAGTAAGCCTAATAAGGCACAACCAGGTTTTACATCGATCCCATTTTAAGGTTGCTAGTCCCCAAGAGATGCTCCCGTCTAAATTAGTAAGCCTATTGAAGCATAATCAGGTTTTAGACCGATCCCATTTTAGGGTTAGTAGTCCCCCAAAAACGCTCCCGCCTAAGTTAATGAACTTAGTAAGGTACAACCAGGTTTTAGATCCATCCTATTTTAAGGTTGCTAGTCCCCAAGAGACGTTCCCGCCTAGATTAGTAAGCCTAGTAAGGCACGACCAAGTTTTAGATCAATTGCAATTTAAGGTTTTTAATCCCCGAAAGACGCTCCCGCTTAGGTTAGTGAGCCTAATGAGGTACAACATAGTTTTAGATCAATTTCAACATGAGATCGTTTATCCCTCAGAGACACTCCTACCTAGGTTAGTGAGCCTAGAGAAGCACAACTAGGTTTCATTTCTTTATCCAAATTGATTTTAGGATAGCTATCTAGCCATCGTAAAGGAAAAAATAGTGTCTATTTTGTCTTTGCGGAAATATTTTGGTCAAACTTTACCACAAAGAAGAGTATCTGTAAACACCTAATTTTTGCTCCCTTTTTATTTTTCAGATTATGTTATTGAGTCCTGAATTAGAAAAAATTCAAAAAAATAGAAAATTAAAGAAAACTCAAAAATGAAGAAATTTAGAAAAAAAAAATAAGAATTCTAGAAAAATACAAAAGAATAGGAAAATAGGAAAAAGCACAAAAAATAAGAAATTAAAAAAAATACAAAAAATGGAAAATTTAGGAAAATATATAAGAAATTTGAAAAGTCACAAAAAATTTAAAAAATAAGGAATTTAGAATATAATAAATTTTTTAAGTTGTTTAAATAGAATAGGATTTTAATTTAAATGAATTTGAATAAAAAATCATTGGACTTGAGCTTAGATTTAAATCTAGCACAAGCTGAGCTAGTCCATATGTGCAATGGATAAAGTACAGGCTAACGGCCTATTGGTTAAACATATAGGCATAACATTAACATTAAGTATAAGGTCTTAGGTTCGAAGCTCAGTAAAGGCAAAAAGCCATTTTTCTTATTTTTTTGTTTTCAATCACATCAGAGACTGTTATGAGTCGAGATCTAATTGCGCCACGTGTCCTAACACGTGGCAGGATGAGATTGGACAACATGTTGATGTAACGCCATGTGTTAGCCACATGGCATGCCACCTCAGTCGCTAAGTGTCACGTAATGACACATAGAACATCAGGGTTGGCTGGCATGGCTAACGTAGTGCCACATCAGCCCTTTTTCTCCTTCCCCTTCTTTCCTTTTCCCTTCGTTTTCCTCTCTTTCCCTCGTTTTTCTCTAGATTTCCAGCACTTTCCTCTTCAGACAACCAACTTCAACATAATTTTTGAACCTTTTCTTGTTACAATTTTTCCAAATCAATGGCAAAATTGCAAACTAGACATAACCTACTATGAATCGAGCCCTTTAACACATCTAAATATAGTTAATTGAGTATTCAATTTGAGCTCCAAAAATCAGAAAAAATTGTTTTTCTAAGTGTTCTTCATTAATCCGATCCGAGCTTTCCATGTTTTCTGAGAACAATTCAAGTATAAAAGGAGCTTCAGGGAGTTCATACAAACACACACAACCACCCACGAGCTTCGGAATCAACTCCCAAGCTCTCCCTCTCTCTTATAATTCTCTTTCTCTTTCTAGCTCACTCTCTCTCTCTTTGAATCTCTCTTTTTTGAGCCTTCCACCACAACCTAATATTATGGCCGTGACCCCCAATCCATTAGCTCCCTAACCTAACTACCTTTGTCCGCCACCATAGCCCCTAGCGACTTCCTCGAGCTACCCTCCATCAAACCCTAACCACCACCCCTCTCTCTCCTCAAACCACCATCCTTAGCCACCCTCGGTCCAAACTAAACTTACAATTGAACTCCCTATACTCCAAAAAAACTACCCCAACCAATTGATCACACCCAACAAACCTTACACGGCCAGACCACCATCGCCACCCATAGCCAACTTTCGAAAACCACCAACCCAAGCGCCTTTAGTCACGACACTTTGCTGGACCACCAAACCACCACCTACAACCAACTTTTGCTTTATTTATTTATTTAATTATTCACTTATGTACCCATTTATGTGCATATAAATGTAGTCAAGTATAAAAAAAATAAAAAGAAGAAAAGAGTAATTTTGTTTTATTTTACTTTTACTAGTTTAATAAAAAATAGATAAAATATAATGAGTAGTAAATAAATAAAATGACATAATGAAATCAAAATAAAATAGATAAGATAATGAATAAAATTATTTTGTCACATAGAAAGATTGATTTTCTAGGAAAATAAAAAAATAAAAGTAAAATAGATCCTTTCCAAATTAAGATACTTTAGGTTTTCCAAAGAATAAAAAACAATTTAAGGCTCTTTAGGAAATTTTCTTAAAAATGTAAACCTAGTTGTTTTAAAAACTAAAATTAACTTAACCCACTAAAATTTTTATAAAAGAACTACATATGTATGATCCTAAATAGCAAGTATATAGACACCTATAGGGCGATGATAAAAATTAAAAAAAAATAATAATTTTCCCTTTTTCTTTAGTTTAGATTACTTTGTTTATCTAATTAGGATAATCAATAACCAATTTCTGTCTTTCAAAATTAAAAGATGATTTTTAAGTTTAATTCTAATTTTAGAAAGTTAATGGTACTTGTAGGGGTTTAAATTTTTAACCTCCGAACCTAAATCTTTGGTTTTCAAAAAACTATTTCAAAAATCGGTTTTTCACAATCTAGTAACTAAGTTATAACCAATCCACCCAATTAGTTATAACTTAACTGTTTTTCTTAACTCCGGTCGGGTGACAACTCTATAGTTGTTTTAAAAAAGAAACGGATTTTCTTTAAACCCTAGTCAAGAATCAGTATTAAACAAATAAGATTTAATACTGATCGG
Source organism: Lumnitzera littorea (assembly GCA_024138015.1). NCBI lineage: Eukaryota > Viridiplantae > Streptophyta > Magnoliopsida > Myrtales > Combretaceae > Lumnitzera > Lumnitzera littorea. The sequence continues at coordinate 102,697,120 of JAMXBB010000009.1, read as the reverse complement.
TCTAGAGAAAACTTAATTTTTAAAGAATTGAAAAAGTGAAAAACCAGGCTCGACAACATACAAAGAATGTAAAAATATATAAAAATTAATATTTTTTATTACAAAATTTCCCTAAAAAATGAAAAAAAAAATATTTTATAAATTTTACAATTCTCCCGAAGGTGCCAATATACCCGATAATCGGGATCAAACTGACCATAGTTCTCATTTTTAGAAAAGCTTTAGTGAGTTTGTTCTTTTAAAAGATAACCGACCAAATTTATGTTTGTTAACCGTTTTATTTTTATTTAAAAAAAAAAACCCTAAAAGACCTAATTTTATTTCCAATTAAAAAAAACCCTAAAAAAACCTAATTTTGGAAAAAAACATGGTTAAATTTTTTTTTTTTTTTTTCTGAAAAACTTAACTAGATGATAAAATTTTCAAGAAAACCCCTAAATACTTAACAACGTGTTTCTAAAACATGCAATGCCCACGTAAAATATACAAATAAAGATATGATTTCTCTTAAAAATGCAATATTTATGCAAAAGATGTAGTTTTTATCAAAACATGATAATGTGTTAGAAAATAGCCAAGTGACTCCCAAACTTACAAACACCCATGTTAGTACCATTATGCATAAATAAACTAATCAAACTATTATTATTTTTGAAAAGACAAAAAAATATAAAACCCTCAATCACTATAGAAACTATGACTTAGGTGGGTGCAGGTCGGATCTAAGAGTTTCACTACGTACGAGTCAGGTTTAGTTCTCACCAATAGAGTCGGGTCGACTTCTTCCTTCACCAACAGCTACACCAATGGCTTCCTATAGTACTTTCAAGCACCAATCCTTATGGGAAGTCACACTTTTATGCAACTTGGATTAGTAAAAAGACATTAGGGGACTATGCGTTAAGGAAACGTAGCTATTTTAGGTATTTGGATGAGATTCGATTTAGGTTCTACGTAGGGGTCTGTAGTGTGCAATAAGTTGATGATGGGAGGCATATTGATGGTTGGGGTTATGTATAGGTATTGCACGATGGTGGATGCCGACTGTCGTGTGGTAATGGAGTGGTTCTAGGTTTCAATGAGGGTCTATTTCGATGAGGGTCTGGAGTGGTGGTTATTAGGTTGAGCGAGAGTTTGTTGTATATGTTGCGTTGCATGGAAGTGGGTGAAGAAAAGAAGGTCGTTAGGTTGGGGGGTGTTCATATGTTTCTATTTATGTAGTAAGAGAGGGGGTCAAACGTAGATGGCAAATTGGGCATGGTGCTTGCTAACTATGGGGGTCAAGTAGGAGGTCGAGGGTTCATCAGATTGGAGTTTAGTCCTGGGTTTGGTAAAATAGTAATGGGATGTTAGGGTTAAGTTTGTGTTGCTGTTGACGTGAAGGTCGATTATAGGCGTGTTGTTGGGGGGTTGTTATGCATGAGTTCATTGGGTTTGGGAGTAGTAGGGTGTTTTATTGCTATCGTGGATTATTACTACCGTCACTATTCGTTGTTAGTTGAAAGTGGATGGAGTTAGGTTCAATCACAAGGGGACTCCATGGATGTTCACAATGTTAGGTTGAGTTGAAGATTGGGTTCAGCGAGAAAGTGTGCCATTGGACTGTAAAGAGAGTGTAATGATGGTGGAAGGATGAGAAACTGTATGTGGTGATGATGAAATTGGTCGTAGATTAGGATTAAAGGAAGATTGATGATTAAGATCCCTTCTGCTAATTATTGTATTCCTTTTATAAACTTGCCATAGAAATTCATCCTCAAATTAACATGAATCTATCATGGATGAAGTTCTATCACTTTTTAATTTTATCAAATCTTTGTTCAATGGATATCGATGCCAATCTTTTTAAGATTTAGTAGTTTTAACAAAATCATGAAAATTCGTTAAAGATTTGGTAAAATCTTATGTAAATTTGACTTCTAGAAGATCTTAGCCAGAAATTTAAAGAAGAGGATGGCTATGCAAAAAGAAAAAGATTTCAACTAATACCGCCTAGTGTTGAACCTGTGACCTCTATATCCTCATCCCAAATCCATGCATCTGACCAATTTAGCTGGCCTTTTTTCTCATTTTATCATGCACATAGATTAGACTTAAGCTCTTCTAGTTAAGCATAACTCTAATTCAAACTTTAAGACCAAAGCCCAATCCATTCCAAATTGTTTTAAAATGACCCAAACACACCAAAAATAATCTCAAAATATACATGTTAAGCACCATTTTTTTTTTAACTTAATAAATTCTAAACACCTTATTTAAAAATTATAAATAAAGCCAGTAGCTGGGATGAGTCCAAACTTACCAAAAGCTTGAAAAGGGTAATGAGAAGTGTATGAAAGAACGGGAATGAATGAAAAGTAAGCAAATCTACAAACAATTCCAAAAGATACAACATACTAGTAGAACTCTCAAAGACTTAAGGCATTGCCACCTTATCTTGGTTAAAGATTAGGATAAGAGTGAAATGAGATTAAATAAACAATGTTTATGAAAGGGAAAATATCCAAGGTATTAGTGATAATTTGATGATTTGCGACTACATGTATAAGGGATTTCCATACCTGAGAATTTAGGGCAACTTGCCTAAAAATGGAAGAAACAGAAAGGGTATTATCCTAAAGAAATAATGTACAAAGAATACAAAAGGGTAAAAATGAATATTCAAGAAAAATAATGATTAGTGTAGCAGATTCTTCACGTAGTCCCATGGCAACATTGCATTAGTAAGGCTGTTGGAAGTTGTAGACAAGACAGTACGAGTTGGTTTGGTAGCTAAGCAGGAGTACCAATCAGGTGTAGACTCATTTAAGCAGGAGTAGCTAAAGATTCATGCAGGATAGATATCTCAGCCTCTCGACAATAATAGTGCCGAGTAAGTGATTGGGTTGGACAAGACCAAGTAGGCACGTGGAGTTCAGCTATTGTCAAGGCATTCTTCCATTCGACACATAATTTTCGAAAGATGAGTAATCATTTGGCACAACGTAGAGAGTTAATCATCAATAAGGAGTAACTTGGCTTCAGCAAGAGTCGGCTAGAGTAAGAAGATTTGCCTCATTAGCCCCTCTAGTTCTTGGGCTCGGATGTGGATTAAAGGTTCAATAGCTTGATTCCTATCATCCCTCCTAGACTAAAAGGAGTCTACAATGCATTCTACGTATCAATGTTGAGGAAATCCATGCCTAATCCAGAGTGAGAAGTAGAACGGCATAAGATATAGATGTGGACTTGGAAACCTTAAAGTTGCAGTCAGACTTGTCTTCTATAGAGCAACTTATAAAGATTGTGAATACTAAGGTCCAAAAATTAAGAAGAAGGTGGATACCCTATGTTTAAGGTACAATGGTTAGGTCATTCGAAAAGGGAAGCAACTTAAGATCTAAAAGAAGAAATTAGAAAGAAGTATCTAGAGCTGTTTCAAAAGCAAGGTATGTAAAACTTTCAACTTTCAAGGACTTAAGTTTTTTTAAGTGAGGTAGGATTGTAAAACCTGAACAAAAAGGAAAAATAATAAAAGAAAACAATAAATTAATAATATTTCTCCTTAAGGGCATGAGTGGTATTGTAAAAATAAAATGAGAGTAGTTTAAGCATCCAAAATTTCTACAAACCCTAAGAATAAATTTTTATGTATTACTCATTAAAAATCCTTTTTGCATTCATTCCTCACGTGTGGCTCTTGTAGACTAAGGTTTCTACGCGAGTCTTGAATCAATAAAAGGAATCCAATACGTTTAAGCAAAATCAAGTGAGAAGAAATCTAAGATAAGTATCAAAACCATGAAATTTCTAAAGTTTTAGATTTAATCTTATTACAAATTCGTTTTCCAACTAAGGCAACAAGAAAAATGAATTATAGGTAGTTTATTGAAGGTGCTATAGCGAGATCTTGGTGATGGAAGTACAAATTTCAAATCCCAAAAGGTAAGAATCATTTATTGGACTCTACATGTATTGTTTCATTGATCTGTTGATTGAATTTTAGAGAAATGGGTGAGACTTGAATATAGAATTAAGTTTGGTTCATGTTTTAAGTAGTGTGTGGGGTTGAGATTAATGTCAGAGTTGATCGAAATGTAAGGGTTACGTTGGATTCGGAGTTATGTTGTGAAAGGATGAGTTTGGAGAAGAGAAAGTTGAAACTGTAGGGAACACGATCTAGGAATACAGTTGTGGTCCTTACCTGTAGTCCTCCAAGATGTGTAGAATCGAAGTGTGAGCGAGAAAAATTTAAAGAAATTGAGGATAAGAGGACCAGGCCTAGGCCCACGACAGTAGTCTTTAGGCATGGTCATGTCTAGATTTTTGAAAGGGAATTACAACCAATGTTTATGGCTGTAATTCCTAAGCATAGTCTTAGTACCTCTTCCTTTCTCCTTAAGTCTTATTCTTTAACCTTCTAAAGCATAACCAAACCGATTCTAAGCTAGTTTAGATGTTAAATTAGGTCTAAAACTTAAGGCATGTTATGTTTAGACTTAAGAACCTAGTTAGCCAAGCCAAAGGGAATTCTAAAATATTACTTTATGTTGTACTATAGGTTTTTATTCTAGTGGGATCTCTAGCATAAATGTTATTAATTTCCTCTCAAGAAATAAGTATGAGGTATTACATATTGCATATGTTTGTAGGATTAGTGTATATTAAATGGATTTAATGACTATTTGGCTTAAATTTAAAGTGTATTGTGTGTACTTGGCTACACCTAAGAGACTAGAAGGACTAATGACTTTGGGGTGGCGCTCTGATGACCTTAGTGCAATGTTGTCCTAATTGGAATCTCACTTTGAAATAATTTGTGTAGTTTTAGGTGATCTTTGGTTCCTAAGATATTAGGGAGGACTAGATACCATACATATGTATGTATGTATGTATGTATATTTGTGTACCGGAGTCATGAGTTACTCTAAATTCTAAGACGTTGAAACCGTATTATTTAACGGACTTAAAAAAAGATAAAAAATTGATTGTTGATGCATATATTTGTAAGCCCCACAATTAGGTTTTCGAGGTTCAATATGTAAAACTTAGGGTGATCGAGTAAATTATGGCCAAATTTTACAACGAAGTTAGGAATATTAATAAAAGTGATCCCATAAGTTTGAATTTAAGAAAATAAATAATTAAATATTTTAATATTAAGTTAAAACGAATTATGATAATTGATAAATCTCTAGATGTGAAACCCTGCAAAAACTGGTAATTAATTCGCAATTGGTCAATTTAAAGACAGTTCATAAAATTTAAGGCTATCGCATAAATCATCCAATTAAGTCCGAATTTTATGATAAAGTTAAAAATATTAGTAAAAATAACCTCATAACTTTAGAATTAGGAAAATAAAACAATAAATAATTAAATATTAAATTATTAAGTCATATGTATATTACCTATTATATATCGAAAATGCGTAAAATAAGTTTTGATAATTAACGAATCACTAAAGATAGATTACATATAAATATATAAATTAATAAGAAAAAAATGAAAAGTTTAATGCTCAAGATACATCTCAGAAATTATGAACTATATCAACGTTCTTAAAATTTAGTTGACCTTCAAGATGAAGGTAATAAAAAAAATTAAAATTATTAAAAGAAATAACTATATAGTTTTAATATCTCAAATTAAGCTTATATATATGTAATTTTGTTAGAATTATTAAATTTATTAGGTCTAATAGCTATACCATAGAATTTCATAATTTTAGATATAGTTTATAATAAATCTTTTGAAATCAACTACGTGATCTTAATAATTAATATTAGTGAGTAAATGCAATATAAGATGTACATAAATAAATCCCAAATAATTAATAGAACTTAACTATATATTATATATTACTAATATTTTTAGTAATAATTCTATTAAAACTTACCAAAAATAACAATATGTGAGAGAAGAAAATTGTGATTATAAGCTATTTTTTACTAATAATGTTGGTAGTGAAAAGAAAAAATATTCTTTGAATATTCTAAAAATTAGGATAAATATTAAATAAAATACAATAAATTTACTAACATATCTCAAAGAAAAAAAAACACACATATATAATACTTTAACCGCCAAAGTCAGGTGGTGAAGTTTTCAAATGTAAATGGCTCTAAGCCATTATAGCATACGAGAAAGAGATTAAGGTGGGGGAGTGAAAGAGGGAAAGAGAGGGAGAGAAGAGAGAAAGAAAGAGAGAGAGAGGAAGAGAGTCTGAGAGAAGGAAAAAAAAAATGAAAAGGAAGAATAAGAAGAAGAAGGGAAAAAAAAGATTAGAGAATTCAAATTTTTTCAGTATTCGATAATTTTAGGTAATTTTGTTTTCATAATTATAAGTATTATTTTTTTAATTGATATTTAATAATAGTAGAAAAGACATATTTGTAATCCTATCATTTCCTTAAATTGAGTATTTTATCCATACGATCGCATCAATTTCTTTTATTCGAATTTTAAACTTAGAATATTAATAGTTATATCTTTATCATTTCCATTTGATAACTCGTAAAAGAGCTAGTTAAATATATATATATCTATATAAATCATCTTTTCCATATATATATATATGTATATATATATAAATAAGTTATGTATTCAAAATGGTGTCTAATTAATTTCATCGTTTGTACGTATAGCATAACATGATATTTTCACATATAAGATAAATTACATATTATAAAAAAATTTTAAATGTAATTAGTACTATTTGAAAAATATATACTCATGTTATAAACATATATTATTTATTAAATGATACTTTCATAAATGGTATATATATATATAACAAAGGTTATACGATAAGTAATATAGAACTTGAACAGCAGAGTAAAATTATCAATTTAAATTAAAAATAACTATTTGAAGCTTATATGTAATGAAGGTATAAATACTAAAATAACATTTATATTATAGCAGTAAGTGGCGACAATACAACTCATATCAAACTTAAGTGAACAAATCAGAAACTTTAAGTAAGTTGGGATCTATTCTTCATAGCATGTTGGAGTTCTATGTTATAGTACTTGGAGACTTGGAGGTGCTTTTGATTATGCTTGAAACTTAGTTAAATGTATGTATTCTTCGTGTATGGTTATTACTTAAATTGTAGACTTGGAGTACTACTTTGTATGTTCATATTTGATTTGCTTTGCTTTATGAAATGGTTGATCATCACCTAACTAAACATCATTAAAGACTAACATTTTACTAATTGGACATGCATGGCAGCCATTAGGGGAAAATGACTAGGATTCTCGAGTCAAATACAGACCTTCTTTAATGAGAATAGTCGAAATAGTCTTTTTCCTCATCCATAGTCAAACTAAGTGACAAGCGAGGAGATTATGGCAAGGTTAGGGGTCATGATTTAAGGTGATCGTAGGTAGAGGGTATACTCCATTGCATATGCCCTGATTTGGTTTCGATTTATGAGTATACGATGTCAACTTGCATTATAGTGAGTGTAATTCCTCTAATCTCATGACTAACCAGAAAATGCCGTATGATGCCATTTACTTGTTTGCATTGCATTTTATTAAAATAAGTTGATTGAAAACCACGTTTATGCCTAATGTGGTATTTTGTCTCTATCCCGCTTATTAAGCTAATTGTGCTCACATTCCTATAAACCATAATACAGGTTAACTAATGATTAAGGAGGTCACGCCATAATTACCCTCAAGGTAGTGTACTTCGATTTGGGAGTAAGGATAATTGAAGACTTATAAGAACCAAACACTTGCTTGGACATCTTTTACCTTTTGTGGAAAATAACTAGCATATGGTACTCTAGAGATACCATTGATTTCCAACGCATTGTACGTAAACGCCAAAACCTGCAGTTTTTGTAAATATTTCAAGAATGTTAGAAACCTCGGATGAATGGAAATACAACAATTTTACTAATTTGTAAACTACTAGTATTCTTGAGCAGGTATTTTGAAAAGCTCTAATACGAGTTTCATTAATAATAAATATAGAATTAGATGCTTCAAAGATATTAAGTTGAGTACACCTGGTGTAAACTAGGTTTATGATAGTAACTGTAAGGCCAACTTCTACCCTATGATAGTTCACATGGTGGGGCTATAACGACTTTATCTCTTCTAGGCATGATACTAAAGATAAATTATATATACACTAAAAATCATAAAATAATTAAAATAATATTTAAGATTATTTATTTGTACCACATATATATTTACGTATAAGTAAAAATACGTAAAATTACTTAAATTACCAAGAATATGCTAAAATAATACTAATTAATAAAAAAAAATTCATGGAAAGTATAGAATGGTCAAGAATTGGGTGTGACATGTTGGGAGTTAAAAGAAATAATAATAACTAATAATAATAAACCAAATAGAAAGTGGGAAAAGGAAAAAGATAGGAAACTTGGTACAAAACAATTTGAGATAAAACCGTAAACACTACTATAAATTCAATAAACACTTATCAAACTTCATTTTGGTAAGTTGAGAGCTCAAAAAAAAAAAAAAAAAAAGAAGAAGAAGAAGAGTAGATAAGAGAGGAAAAAACATTTTCTAGAATATTAGAAAAAATAGTGTGCAAATTGGGCATAAAGAGATCGTACAACCAATGACCACCTGGAAGTGGATGGCCACTACCATTGGACGGTGGAGGTAGTGCCCAAATCAACTGACAAGGCTACGGTAGCCAAAGAAAGTAATACTAGTGAGTTCTAATTTTGTTTTATTTATTAAAAATATTAAATAATTATGAAATTTAGTATTTTGGGATATATATATATTAAGGAAAATATTGTTTTGTTAAAAGTGGGTCTTGAAATATATCGTGCTTAAGAAATCTCTAAATCTGAGTAGGTTTTCGATACTAATTTAAATGACTTAAATAGTATAGTTTTGACCTCAAAATTTTTGTATAGATTATTTAAGGTATTTATGATAGTGCTATGAAGAGTTTTTTTAAAAATTAATTTTCTAAAATTTTACTTCATTTTTAGGCCTTAAAATCATACATAAAAGGTAATATTTAAGCTTAATTTTGTAATTTAATGTTAAGTTGATAGAAATTAGTATTTATTATGTAATTAGGTATCCTTGGATGTTGGTTGTTGATGTAGGATAGTATTTATGGAGTTTGGGATGTTAATTGTATGTATTATGAATATTAGGTAATAATAATAAATAAATAATAGGTAAAAGTGTATATTTAAGTTAATTTTGTGATTTAGGGATTAATAAAGTATAAATTCTGATTTAGGGTATAATTAGACATCTTGATATATTATTTAGTGATTAAAGATGATATTTGCAGTGTTAGAAATGTTAGAATATATATTTTAAGTGTAGATTATGTAATGATGTATAATATGTGTATATAAGAAATTAATGAGTGAAAAATAATAGGTTGAAACTAATAATAATAATAATAATAATATGATATAAATCTGATATGATATGTAAATTAAGGTAATTACATGAAAAATATAGGATATTTTCATATCGGGAGTAAATTCGATAATTAAATTAGGAATTAGGTATGCCGTATCAAACAAAATATTGGTTAAGGCTAGATAAGAAATTTAAGATACCCAAGTGTAATATAACTAATTTCACATATTGGTTCGAAATGAGCTCTTAGGGTTTACATAGAAAAACCCGTAATAAAAAACTAAATTAGAACCTAAATCAGAAACGGATTCAGAAATTGAATCAGAAATTAACCTATAATAGATCAATAACAAGTAATATATATAACTTGGATAATTACGTAAAAAATATGATTTAAAAGCTTAAATATAATAAAGATATAAATACTAAAAGAGTAGTTATATTATAGGGACAAGTGGAGACAGGTTAACCCTATAGCGAATTAAGTGAGTAAGTTAAGGATCTTAGGTAAGTTTGGGATCAATACATAACTGTATTTTGAAGTGCTGGTTCATAGTACTTGAAGGGTTAAGGTTATACTTGTTTGTGCTTATAGATGGTATGATTATGTGCATGCCTGTGTATGCGTGTTCTTGAATATATTGTGTAACATTAGCTTACCGTATTAGTTTGCAATTGTTTTGTATATTGACTAATTACCTTAATTGGACTTAATTAAATATATGATTTGTAATTCTAAATCGAACTTGTAAGGAAACCCATTAGGGGAAACGTTTAGGGTTCTTCGACCACATACTAACCCCTTCGAAAGAGATAGCACTAGATAGTATAATTGGTTCCTTCTCCATCCTTAGTCGAACTCAGTGATAGGAGAGGAGATCGTGATAAGGATGAAGACAGTGATTCGAAGGTAATCACGAGAGAAACAGTGTCTCTATTGCACAAGTTTGGATTTGGTCGTGAGTTTTTGAAATGTGCACCAAACTCATTAACTCGAATTAGAATGGGTATAATTTCTCTAACTCATGATGGACCGGATAACGTCTTACAATGGTATTTGCTTATCGCATTGCATTAAAATAACTGGTTGATAACCCTATTTATTCTTGATATATAGTTTGAAGTTTCCATCCTAATTTTCTAAGCAATTGGTTGCTTACATCCATATGAATGCTATTATAGGTGCTCGCTAGGAAATGACTTTATATTACCTTGAAACTAGCAGCTGCTGGATCCTAGAGAATAAGGATGAAAAAACTGAGGATTAGTCACATTCTTGAAGTATTGAGCTTTATCTGTAAATCTTTTAATACTAATTTATGTATTATTCAAGTCAAATAAGATTTGATTACTAAATCTTAGTATGTATAATTTTATATTTTAGTAAGTAAGTAATATGTTTAATTTGTGAACTGTTTATTTCAAAGCAGGTTAGTCATAAATACCTTATATAAATCAAATCTAAAATAACACCTATAATGTCAACTTCTAACCTAGAATGGTTTGCATAACAAGATTGCTATGACTTTATCGTTTCGAGATGTGATAATATTGATTATGATTAAGTGAATGTGTATGCTTGTATGTACGTTGAATGAACATGCGTGTATGCTTGAATACCCTATATCGGGCTTTACTCACCCTTTAAGGATTTTTTATTTTTAGGTACAGGAACAAGTTATGGAGAATATGAGGATTGTTGTGGTGATTTTGACTATAATATGAATGCAAATGATGATTAAGACAATAGAAGCAGTTCAACTTAGTTTTAGTTTAAATTCTACATTTTAGATAAGTCATAAAATGAGACAATGTGTTTACTTTTATTTTGTATTTTGGGTCATGAAAAGTTACTTGAGACTTCTCTTGTTAATGTTCTTGGTAACATGTTATTTGTCAAATGTGGCAGATATGAGACTTTTGAGTTTTGTTATTTTGGTTCCTTGGGGTAAATGTTATTGAATTATAGATTTAACTTTACTTTCATTGAATAAAATAATCGAGAAGTTGATTACTCTGAATTTACTTATAGTCTTCGAGTTTAAAAACACCCATGATATTTTTTTGGAGTTATTACAAGGTTTTGATGGTTGAAAATTTATGTGAAGAAGCTAGTGGGTTGAATTAAGATACCAAATGTGTTAATAAATTGTAGGGACACAAGAATTTCATCTTAATTAGATTCAATTATCATTCTAGTTGTAATGTTTGAATATACAATTCAAGAGCCTATTTTCAATGTAAGATACTTTGAACTTTCACTAATTGTTTATTTATCTATGAGTGTTTACCTATATTCTTGTTTTCACTCATCTTAGATTAACTTAGTTGATGGATGCTTTGAGAATACCATTATAGTGTTATGTGATCTTGGTGGAATAATTAGATATTTCATATTGTGATGTATAATAAGGGATTGTTAGGATTTGTATCCAACCCATTATGAAATATGACAATGATGATAATTTCTTTTTAAAGGAACCATTTGAAAAAAGGAGTATCTTTAAGTTGCTTTTTTTTTTCTTTTTTAATTAGATGGATCACTCCTAAATTTGAAATTTTTTATTGCTTTACTACATTAATTAATTAAATATATTTAATGAAAATTATCAAATTGGATAAAAAATTGATGTAGCTTTTTTCTCCTTTTGCTATCCATATTATCTACATATTATATTATAAATTTTTTGGTGCAATTTAACATCATGTTTAGATATTAGGAAATCGTAGGAAAGCAATATAATTCAATAGAAATGAGAGGAAATTTTGTATTTGGCAATTTTAACAAGACATTGAAATGAAACGAACTAAGTAAAAAAGAGTGGAAATGTTTATACTATTAAGCCACTTTTGTTTCTCTCCAAATTTGGAGAGACAACAAAGGAAATAGGTGGAGATGAAATAAAGTTATAAAAATATCACTAAAAGTAAGTTAAAAAAGAAAAAGTTAAGAATATTTTAGTCCGTTAAAAATATTAATTCTTTCTAATTCCTTTCTTATTATAATTAAACAATGTTAAAAAAAAAAAATTTCCTTTCATTTCCTCTTATTTCCATTTTATAAGTCCAAACAAAAAAAACAAATAATATTTCCTTTTTTCTTTTTCTTCTTCTTCTTCATGTGAAAAGGAACTACATTTATAATAATTAGACTTAACCAACACTACACAAAATTGCTCTTAATAGAGCAAGATCCTACTCTAAACGTAAGCTTCAAGATAGAACATGCATTGGTACTTTAGTCCATCGAGTACAATTGACACCAAGTACATTATTTATCAAAATATTTACAAGTTTTCTAGGGATTTCATCAAAAAAACTAGTAAGAAGTAGACTTATGTTGAACATCACGAGCTATTTAAGCTGCAACGTGGTTTATATCTAGTAGGATAGCTTTAATTTTCCACTTACATAAGAGTGAGATTCTTTCCCTCCAAGCATTAGACACGTGAGAGTATTTTAGTTTAGAATCTTGGTTTGAAGATAAAAGAGCAGCAAGAAGTTTGGAATTAGTTTTGATAAAACATGCAACAATCCTTTTTGAATGTAATAGGATAAACCATAGTAAATTACCTATAATTTAGCTACAACAATGTCAATATTACCCAATTTATAAGAGTCACCAAAGATCCAATGTCCTTTACAATTTCAAATAACACCTCTAGCTGAAGCTTCATCTTATAGTGTTTACAAAACCATTAATATTTAAGTACACCAATGGTTCTTGAATTTGAGATGAGGTAAACTCTTCACTTGTGAGCTTATAAAACATTTTTTCCCTTCACAAGTATACCCAATATTCATGACTAAGCTTCCTAATGGCTTCTTGAAGATTAATATTTATAAGATTTGGTTGAAACAATGATTAGTTTCGCGTTAACCATATATACCATAGCATGAAACCAAATAAGAATGCTTTATGAGCTTAGTTTGCATAGCTTCCTTTTTGCTAATGTGACAATCATATTTTATCCGAGCTATGAAATTGCTAAATCTTCACTAAATTATTGAGCTTTGAACAGTTGTTAAACATATGCCATAAAGATTCCTCAAGATCTCTGCTTTTAGGATACGAGGCATTTGGCAAAATTTTCCTCCTTTGTAAGTTTACTGTTGTTGACAACATATTGTGTTGAATAATCTATAGTAGAAGCTCAATTTTTTGAGGAAAATTTGAATGCCAAATCCATTTCCAATTCAAAACATTCTTATCATTATTTTTTCACTAATTAATTATAATTATCAACAAGTGAAATTGGTATTCAAGCATTCATAGATAAACTTCTTTGATTTTTTCTATCTAAATTTACAATAGGTCCTACAAAAGTCACTATTAGATTAGAAATTGGACAACCAATTTTCTCTTCATCCCAAGAGAGTGGCTCTTTCCAACATTCATGAATTAGTGCATGTAAATGGATAAAACCTTGCACTAATTGCTTGACATTGAAGCTATCTGATCATTTATCCCGTTAGAATTTTGCATTATGACCATTCCCTATTATAATTATTCCGTTTTCTTGAAGCCATTAATGCCCATCATACAACTCCTTCACTAAGGTTGAAGCATGGTTAAGTCTTGAATATTGTTGTCAAGTTTTACTCTTTTATGCTTTGCCTTGACTAGTATAGACTAAAGAACATGCCTAATTTTGAACTCCCAATATCTTTTTATTTGACAAACCTTATTGCCTTTTGATAGGTTAATGAAGCTTAAACCACTAAGCTCTTTTGGTAAAGTTATCTTATGCCATCCAATCCAACATATCTTTTGTGTATCATTTATTTCATTCTATAAAAAATTACAAGTGATTTGAGTGAGTTTAAGCAGAACTTTTGTCGGTAAATTTCTAACTTGCATATAATATATTGGAAGCTATTCTAACACTAGTTTTATGAGTATAACTCTTATCCTCATGCTAAGTTGTCTTGTTTTCCATTCCATTCAAACAATTTCTTTTATGCTTTCTCAACAATAATATTTAGTTGTGAAGTGTTTACTTTTTCTCCTTGCTTATGAGGAAATCCTAAATACTTTCTAAAAGTTATTTGAAGGATATCTACTATATCTTATTTCATATTTCTTGTTGTTCTTGAAAAATACATAACTGATTTGCTATGATTTATCCTTAGACTTGATAATTTTGAGAAGTCACTTAGAAGCTCTTTAATCATATTTGCATTATTCATATCAGATCTAGCTACTAACGTCAAACATCCGTAAACATGATACTATAATTGCATAATCGACTTCCTCTTATACTAAAACCCTATCAGGTTCCTTTTTATTCATTTTCAATTATTTTTAATCATTCCACTCTCTTTTAAAATCGGCGGAAATCATACCTTCAAATTTATTTGTATTACATATAGGTGGCCTAATATTTTGTAAATATCGTTTATTGATTTGTATGGTTTTAGTGACGTGATTTCATTTTCTTACTTTTTTCGACGGCCCATATTATTTGAGATTAATTTTTATAACCAATGTATACTTCTATTTTTTTAGATGCACTGCGGATGCGCGCATCGCTAATATTGCCTATAAGTTTTTTTTAAAATTTATTTGTTTAAATTACCCCTTCAAATTTTCGGTGCGGTTGCGTGCAATTTATTTATTTTTGCTTTGTTTGATACTGTGTCGGCCGCCGGGCACCAGTCAGTATAACGGCACAACTCCTTTGCTTCAATTACATTCTCCTTGTGATAGCAGAGCATGTACAAACACACCATGGCAACCTCCGAGAAACCCAAGAAGCGCAAGCTCACAAAAACCCTAAAATCGAAGCCCTCAAAGAAGCTCAAATCCAAGAAAGCCTCCTCCGAATCAGCACCCGATCCCGAAAAGCTCTCAAACCTCCTCGAACCCTACACCAAAGACCAACTCATCGATCTAATCGCCAATTCCTCTCTCCAAAACCCTAATCTTCTCCAGTACATTCGCGACGTAGCGGACCGGGACCCGGTCCACCGAAAGCTCTTCATCCACGGTCTCGCCTGGGACACCACCCGCGAGACTCTAATTTCCTCCTTTCAAACATTTGGAGAAATTGAGGAATGCAATGTTGTAATCGATAAGAATACCGGGAAATCCAAAGGTTACGCCTTCCTTGTGTTTAAAACTCGCAAATCGGCTTCGAAAGCGTTGAAGGAACCCAAGAGGACGTTAAACAATAGGGTTATTTATTGCCAGTTGGCTTCCGTGGGGTCAGGTTCTGCCCCGAAGGAGGCCAATACGGGGAAGAAAGGGAATGAAGGGAAATTGGCGGTTACGGGTGATGTGAAGGGGAAGAATTCGGTTTCAGGTAATTATGGGGCTGCTGCGCGGCAACAGCAGCAGCAGGTGGACGCATTGCAGGTTGCTGCTGCTGCACAAGCGCAGATGTTGGCTGCAGTCGCTGCTGCTCAGAATATGGCGTTGTTTGGGCAGAACCCGGTTTATGGGGGGTTTATCAACCCAGCGATGTTGGGCCAAAGTTTGGGAATGGGAGGAGGGGTGAGTCAGGTAAATAATAGTAGCAGTGGTGGTTTGGGGCTTGGTGCATACGCCGGGTTGGGGACAGGGCAGACTAGCCAAGGAGTGCAGTATAGTTATGTGAATAAGTTGCAAAGTCAGCAGCAGCAGCAGCAGCAGCAGCAGCAATTGAGCTCGGGAGGGAAGAAGGGTGGTTATAGTGGGCAGACTTCATATAGGTGGTATGATCTTGGCTCGCTTGCTTTTGTATATGCCATATGGAATTGCGTGAATTTATTCTTTATTACGTTCACTTGCCTTATAATTAGTATAATTTCCGTTGATGGATGTCTATGCTCCGCAGAAAAGCTTTTATCCGTTGATGGATGTCCCTGTTACTTGATTAAAAACATTCGCTGGCCCCAAAAAAAGCAAGATTAAAAGTATTTGGGTTATGAAATAGCATATAAATTTGTAAGTACAGATGTTATGGGGGGATGATTTTGAGGTTTCTTGATTTCATTTTCTCATTTTGAGCGAGCATTATGTAACAAGTTAATAGGGACTGATTTGCCTTCTGCCTGAAATCTTGTTTAAGCATCAATCTTGATGGAGTTGAATTTAGGGTTTTTATGGATTTATAATAAGGGTTTTTTAGGGTTCTCTTGTAAATTGAATAACAAATGAAGGAAAGGATATTGATAAATCAATCATAAATACTATGCACTATTCACAAACCAAGGTTGATTAAATCAATGATTGATATGACTTATAATCATCAAAGCAATCAGGTTGTTAGATAGACCCTGGGGTTATGCACGGAATACTAAATAATGTGGTTTGTCACAATCTGGTTAAGGATTGATAAAAACCCAATAATGAAGAAAGTAATTCTCTTAATATTCACCAAGGGACTCATCTCTCTCATAAACTCATTTAATAATAAAAAAGCTATAAACCAATTGTTTGTTACATTACTTGACCTATTTATAGGCTGGAGAAATAAAACCTAATTAATAACATAAAATGAAACTCCAAAATGATTAACTAAATCAGTTTTTTAATTGACTAAATAAAATGAAAGGGGAAATAACAAATAATGGCCATGGAAAATCTAGCACTCGAGCTTTTGTGAGACTAGCTCTAGGAAACCTGGCTTAAGGCAGGTTGCACTTGACCTGGTTGGCTTGGGCTGGTTGACCGCCCTTAGGTTGATTGCTTGGTCTTACCCCACTGCAAATGATACGATAATAGAGTAGAGATGATATAAATGTGTTAGTGAGTGTGTGCTCTGTGTTGTAAGTGTGCTGTGTTGTGTGTGACTGGTATGTGAGGTGTGTATCATGTGTAATTTATATAAGGGCAGCATTATAAATGCTTACTTTAGTTGTGTATAAATGCATAAGAGGTAGTGAGAGAGAATTAATTAGTGAGTTCATTAGAACTGTTGTGAGTTCTGTAGGAGGTTTTCTCTATATAGAGAGAGAGTGTGTATGTTTAGGAAGATTGATGGTTTGGTAGTCTTATTCTAATTGTAAAAGTTCTTTACTTTACAATTGATATTGAGTGTTGGGGATTTATCAAGTGATCTTGTACTCTCTATTGTGAAATTTTCTGTTGAATAACAAAAGATTAAACCTGCGGGTTATACCAATTGCCGCTGTCTGTGGGAAGGTTCAACTGGAGCAAGATGAAAATGGAGAAGAAGAATGAGATAGAAGAGTTAAGTTCACGTTTAGCAAATATGAAAAGTTCAGTAGACGAAATACACAGGATGCTCCAAGAAAAGATGAATGTTCAAAAGAATAAGGAAATTTTGATGGAAAAGACTAAAACGTTAGAAGTTCCACCAAAACCTAATGTCAAACAGGTTGTGGGTGGATGAAATGAGGAATCACTGTTGTTGCATGGTGGATCTCATCAATCAGAGGCTGATGGTCAAAGATCAGTGGGTGATTTATCATGGCGATCAGATAATGGTGTTCGATGTTCAGTGGAGAAGTATGGCAATTGGAATTTGGAGATTGAGGTGTTGATGACTAGTAGAGGCCAACAAACAGAGTAGGCTGACCAAATCATGGAGAGTGGTCACTAGCGTGCTTCTTGGAGTGGAGATCGGCCATGGAAGTCGGATATTGATTAGCAACTAGAGTTTCTGATCTGGAATTGGAAAAGAAAAGTTGTCGAGTGGGAGCTTGCTCATGGAAGTCTACTGATAGCCATCAAGTGGCAGAGTATTTTTTGGGAGTTGTAGAGTATTTTTTGGGAAAGGGATCTAAATGTTATCCACTCGGTGTTCAATATAATGCCTTATTAGAAGATGCTCCATATAGATTAGTTAACATTACCTGTAATGACAAGGATCATTTTAATTGTAGTGATTCTGACATTTCGACAAGCATAAGTTGTGATTGACAGACATTTTTGACAAATCAAGTAAAGGTGTATAATGACTTGTGGGATGATTTTTTAGGGCTTGCTTGGTTAGAGAAGTGGCAATTGGGTTCTTGTGTTCTTAATCGGTTGCTATCTAGCCATGAATTTTCTCTATTGTTGAAGGATGTTTTCCTTATGCCATTTATCAAGGGCATGGCGACAACAAAGTTAGCTAGTGCACACATGTTTGATGTGTTGTTGCAAACATTCATTGTTGTAGATCCAGAAGTCGTTTCACTTAGGAGGGTACTTGCGTATGCTACTATCTCTCTTTTGTCTGTGGTAGCATTTGATGCTGTTGGAGTTGGATAGCTGTGATTGTTTCTCTATTTGGTCCTTGAGGGCAAGGATATTCTAAATGGGGAGGCTATTGATACGATCCTAGAGTAGAGTTGATATAAATGTGTTAGTGAGTGTGTGTTCTATGTTGTATGTGTTGTAAGTGTGCTATGTGGTGTGTGACGGGTATGTGAGGTGTGTATCATGTGTCATTTATATGAGGGTAGAGTTGTAAATGCTTACTTTAGCTGTGCATAAATACATAGGAGGGAGTGAGAGAGAGTTAGTTAGTGAGTTTGTTAGAATTGTTGAGTTCTACGAGAGGTTTTCTCTATGTAGAGAGAGAGAGTGTGTTTAGAAAGATTGATGGCTTAGTAGTCCTACCTTAATTGTCAAAATTATTTACTTTGTAATTGATATTAAGTGTTTGGGATTTATCAAGTTATCTTCTACTCTTTATTGTGCAATTTTCTGTTGAATAACAAAAGATTGAACCTGCGGGTTGTACCAGCAAATCTTTTTATGGTTGTCCTTTTGTGCAGCTTTGACTTGTACTATCTTGCCCATGTTGCTCCCCTGCATTTCTAATGTTTCGAGCTCCTTTCTAAAATTGTTTAAGACTTTGAATCGCATCGTCTCCTTAGGGTTAACAATGATTTGCCCTTGAATCTAATTTTTGATGAACTTTGAAATATAACAATTATTTCTTCTGGAAATGTAATGCTCTAAAATACATAAACAAATTCCTCTCTCCTTTCTTCGGTTCTTCATAACAGCTTGACCTCTGTGCAATTATTCTGGATTCATAGGTGGTGAAGTGAATTGTTGTCCTTTCTTAATGAACAAGCATGTGTTCTTGAACCCATAATGTGTAGTACATCAGTCTACTATCATGGTTTCCTACTAGTGCGTGTAGCACTCGTAGGAACTACATCATGGATAATTTAATTAGCATAACTACAAATAGAAAATGGAAAACGTACTTGCTTGTTGACATGAATAACCCCTTGGTCATTAAACTGATGCGACTTATATGGCTTTGAATATGCAGTAATATGAATTCCATCTTTTAAACAAAGTCTGAAGGAGCAATATTGAAGCATCTATCCCTATCAATAATAATAGTACAAGCCTTACCCCAAATCAAGCATTGGGTAAGAAAGAGGTTTTCATGTTGTCTTGGGTCTCTGATTATGTGCGTGGTCAATGTTTTCCTAACCACCATCCTGGCAATGGACCCTAACCACCCTTAATCTCCACTATCTCATTACTGTCATCTGTCTCACACTATACATTCTCCTCCTCTCTCTTAACCTCCATCTTAGGTGCCTTCTCTTTAATGATTATAACTTTATAACACTGGATGCCAGTTTCCTAGACCTAGAGTACTTGAAGCACTTATATCCTTGCTTGGCTTGTGTTTTCCATTCTTTGGAGTTCTCACATTTGCACCCCTCTTCTGACTTGCTCTACTTTCTCTATCTTTTTCTCAAAAGATATTTTTCTTCATTTTTTTCATAGTTAGACCCATCAAATATCTGCCGATGTCGTGAAGATCTCTACCTATGTGCCCCTGATGCCTCGCAGCTCTAACTATCAGCAGAGTTTAGTATTATTGCAACTTCATCGCATTAGATATGTCAAACCTAAGGCCATCGATGAATTGTGCTCGACTCCTCGGAAATTTCGCCGGTATCACTTCTGGTCAGCAGTATCTAAAACTCTTTGAAATCCTCCTCTAAACTCAGTTGCCCTTGTCTCAAAGTCTACAGTTGCATCAACAGTTCTTGTTTAATATTCAAACACAAATCTCTTGCGCATCACTCTCTTTGTTGAATGCTAGGTCATTACTTTCTCTTTACCCTCCCTTTGCCTATGGACCACTAATTTGTTCCACTATAAATTTGCATGCTTAGTAAATGCAGAGATGCCATGTTAACCTTAGTTTGCTCATCACATTCATTACACCGAAAAATCTCTTCAACCTTAGGCACCTAGTCCAAATACACCTCTGGCTGGTCATTATCCCTAAAGCTGGTACCTTTAATGTTTGTCATGCTTATAGTATCACATCTCCTGAATCATGTCTTTTCTACATGGCCAAATCATCTCAACCATGTTTCTCTCATCTTCTTAATTTGCGGGTGCTACTCCAACATTCACTCTAATACTTCCATTTTTTATCTTATCTAGTCTCGTGTGACCATAGAGTCATCATAGTTTTCTTGTCTGCTGATCTTATCTGCTCTCTTATCCATAAGTTATTGACCAACATTTAGATTTATAAAGCAACAATGGTCTTATGTCAGTAGAGTATATTTTAGCCTTAAGCATTTCAGGCACCTTATGATCACATAAAATACTAAATGCACCTTTCCATTTCATCCACCTTGCTTGAAATACATATAACAGCTTTATCTGTGCCTTTGTCCATTTGGAGTGTTGATTCTAAGTACTAAAACTCTCACTTAAAAATTTCCCTTATTCCCCTACTTCCACAGAATATTCATTCGCTCTATTTGCTAAACTTCAATTCCATATACCTTGTTTTTTCCCTTTATTATAAAACCTTTCACTCCTTAAGTTCACATTAGATTCGAAACAAGGCCATCAGTGAGCAATACTCACTGTGGTAACACCTCTTGGTTGTATTTTTGTGTGTTCATTCATGACAGATGTGTGGATTAGGGCTTAAAACTAAATCTTGAGGTAAGTCTTCCTTTGTGGGAACCCTTGAGTGAATGTGTCCTTACTATTGTCACTACATTTTTGTACCTATCTATAATAGCTTCAGTATATGCTACATTCACACCTTTTTTTTCCAAAAATTTCCACGAAACTTCCCTAGAAACTTCATTACGTGTGTTTTTTAGGTTGGTGAATGCCATATGCAAATCTTTTTTCTTTCTCTGAATATTTTTCCGTAGTCTTCTGACAAGGTGAATAGCTTCCATTATTGGCCTACTTGACATTAATCCAAATTGTTTCCCAACACAGTGGCCTCTATCTTCAATTGTCTTTCAATCGCTCATTCCTAACACTTAATGTTATTGACTCATTAATTTGATGTCTCTGTAATTTGCAAAATGTTATTTAGCTCTTTGTTCTTACATAAAGGCACAAAATACTTTCTTGCTATTGGCAAAGATTTTTTTGGTCTTCAAATCATGTTGAAACATTTACATTTCTTAGATATATCTATCTTTATGCTGGAATATTTAATAGTTCATTGGGATCGCATGTTTCATTATTAAGTAAACTTAGAAAACGTACAGGGTACCTCCCAGCAAAACCAAAGGAGGATTGTCTAATGTATTCTTTATTCTGAAAGTTGGGAAAAGCATCATCTGCAAGTACATGCACCCATATTTGGAAAATATGGTCAATTCAATTTCTTTATACTAGTCAATTCAACTTCTTTTGGAAAGCATTTGAATGAATGAACAAGTTGAGCAAGATTGAGTGTTTGTCCATTTCTAAAGTATTTAGATTTAAGATGAACAAGTTGAATAAGTCAATTTTCCATTGGTTGTGCCATTGAGCGAGTGTTTGTCCATTTCTAAGGTATTCAGGTGTAGGACTGATCTAATTGAGGAATCTGTGTGTTAGATAAGTTGACCTTTTTGGTATGTACGGTTTAAATTGATTGGTTCTTAATTTTAAGAGTTATGTGAGTGGAGATTTATTCTCCATTCTTATTCTTTGAACTATTATGTTAGAAATTCCAAATTCTATCTACCTGACTCCTCCCTCGACATTATAATCTGCTGGGATTGCACTTTGGCAGTTTCTGTATGCAAGTGAATAGGATTTAACACAGACCCTCAGAGTAGGGGGTATCAAAAGCTAGTTTTCTTGTTTGAGGGATTTCTTTACTCTTGACTTTTGATTTGACTCTGGTGAAATTGACAAAACTTGGTTAAATATTAATTGATTCAGCTAAGAGAGTAGTGGTTTACATGCTTGCAATTTCATTTTTTCCCCCCTACTTTCTTCCTCTCTTCAAATTTTTTGAGAAATGAAAATCTCCTTTTCCTCATAATTGAACTTCTTTATGTTGATAGTATCATTTTCATTCATTGTATTGATTTCCTTGTTATCACAATTACGAAGATTAAGAGGAGATCAGTGTTTGTGTTGGGGAATTTTGTGGGCGATTTACAATACTTTGCCCATAAAGTAAATTTCCTATATTATTTATAAACTTTTAATTTCTTTGTGGGGACATCTATATTTTCCTGTCTATTTGTGATTTTTTTCCTGCCTAATTCTGGTATGCTTTGTTCTATTAGTCTTGTTGGTAATGCTTTTGATTTGATTTTATGCACCTATTTTTATGTTCTGTTTATTTACCCCCAGATTAGGCCTTTCTTTTATGTATCCATGTTAAATGTGCAATCATAATTACCAGTCAAAATGGACTTTCCTGGACATTTCTTTAATCATTACAAGAATAGTTGTGGACAAATATGAGTATAGGGCTGTTTTCCATTAACTTCCATTTCTGTCTTGGAATGCATTCTTTGTGTCTATTGTCTTTACACATATTTGTGATGCTTGTTCAGATATGGAACAACCTCTTTTGAAAGTGCAAGGATTTTTAAAAATCATTCCTGGAAAATAATGTATTTTTTAACAATTCCATTCATTGCTTGCTTTTTTCTTATTTAGGTTTAGGTATGTTGACCTGTTTCGTATATTCAAGCATAAGATGAAGTTTTCTGTAACTTGTTTTTTAATATCTGACTTGTATCTTTTTTAAGTATCCTCTTAATGGGCTCCAAAATCATTTTGTATTTGGCTTTCATGACTATTGTTGAGATAGAGATAATTTTTACAGCTGATCAATAATTATTTTTAGGCTTTTTTCTGTGCTGAGAAATTCAGCATCCAACTTTTATTTGGGGCAATTACATTTTCTCCAGGGCCAAAATGGAACTTGCATCTTTTCTTTATATGCTCCACATAACCTACCTATAGATTTCGTTGAAATTAGGATTTCTTTTTTGAACATACATCGAAAGAGAGAGTGGTCAAAACAAGAATATATGAGCTTTTAATGGTACTTTACTCAGAGGTAATAAAGAGGGGATATAATAACTATTCACGGAATACATTCTATAACCTTGTTTACTTGATATTTGGTTTGGGATTTTTATTTCCAACAAATTATCTATTTCCTCTCAAGAGGGAATGGTATAGTTGTTACTCCGTAAAAGATGAAATTTTTTTATTCCCTCTCCATCAAGAATAAAAAGTTCAAGTGATGAATAATTATGTTCTTAATTAATGAGAAAAAGTTAATTAACTTTTAATTATTTTCCAAAAAAACCAAATAAGGGTATATTAGTATTTTTGGTTATGTTCCCAATTTAAAACTATAATTAATAAGGTGAAATAAATATTAAGGTAATTATTTCTTGCAGTAAAAAATGAAATGAAGTAAACTTTGGAAATTATATTTCTAGCTGTTCTTAATAATGGTCATTTCCAAGTATAACTTGTCTATTCTTTATTCATTGCATTCTAAGGTATTAACTTTTCCATTCTTTATTTATTGCATTCTATAAAGTAAATGGTCTATAACAGTTTTTTGGTGAACAAAGCATTAGTGTGGATATTGCTCTTTCCAGACTAGGTGGACTATATATTTGAATATGGATCAAATGGAATAGCTTTTTCAATTCAATTCTTCTCATGCTAGATACAAACAGCGCGAAACATCAAATGCTAAGCTTACATTAAGGGTCCATGTCCAACATTTGGAAAATAAGCCAGCAAGTTAATATAGTGAAGTTGCATTTCACCTAGGGAGTGAAAATGAAATTAGCAATTTCACTTGTTTAATTGTAATTTGGGGGTGACACTTTTTGTGGAGGATGCTTCCGTCTTTTATTATGTGGGCCTAATTTCTCTTCTTTTTATTTGGCCAGTGATTTTCCTTTCTTTTGGTGCATTTGATTTTTATTTTCAAATCTGTAGTTTTTTCCTCCCATCAAAGACCTAGATTGGTGGTGCTCTTTACAAGGACTACATTGGTTTTTATTGCTTCACTGTCTTTACATGCTTGGGCTTCATATATGCAGATAAAGTGCCGTCAAACTTGAAGAATGGGTTTTGATGCTCTGGGAATCATGTATCTCACTGCCTATTCTGGGTCCTTTATGAATCTTTTTCAGACACACTCTTTATCTTGCTCTTATCAACCTATCTGTTGTAAGATCCCATCAGCTTTTAGTTTTTGAAAGGAAATTAAGTCCTCTCTCTCTCTCTCTCTCTCTCTCTCTCTTTCTTTTTCTTTCTCTCTTCACTCTTGAATTTTCATAGTTGATTTGCTACCTACTGATTGATTGGTTTTGCTTTCTTCATCAATTATACAAACGATATTTTTAAGACATTTTGGTTGATTACAGAGTACAATATGGAGATTTGCTAATCATATTTTTCTTTCCCTCTCTTTAATTCATGGGTATTAATTGTGTGTTTGACTAATATGGTTTTATATACACTGAAAACATTGTTGGTGGCTTTGCCAGAAAATGTAGTAAACGAACACGTTAACTTCCTTGTTCTCGCTTAAATTTTTTCAAATAACTTGCTATTGAAAATCATTGACAAGACAAAAAGAAAACCTTGTAATTGTGATTACTTTCTTTTCTGAGCATGTTCTCCAACTATATTTTCCTTAAGTTATATTATATTTTCATTGTCATTTGGTGTGTTCTCTATTCAAATTCAGACCACCCATTACTCTCTTATTTTTAGCTCCTGACAATTTCAAATTATGTTCTGAACGGGAATAGGCTTTATTACAGAATTGAGAGATGAATTTACTATTTTCTGCGACTTCCTTTATGCCCACACAGTTTTCCGGCATTATTAAGCTTTTTTCATGGATGCCTGTCACTTCTAGAATAAACTAGGTAAACTTTCAATTTAAAGCCTTACCACGATATTTGTTTTCTTCTTCTTTTTTTTTAAATTTTTTTATTTTAAATTTATCATATTACTATAATAGGAGGTTTTGGACTATGCATCAGGATTTGGGATTGATTTTGAAACCGAGGGGGCCCTCATCTGAGCAAGGTTATTTTGGAGAGGGAAATACCCACTATGTATATGTCACGTATGATCAATACAATTCCTGAATTTCCCAAGAATTGTTCAAGTTTTGTGTGGTTGCAACTGCTGATATAACACCTATTTAGCCTCCAGTGCATCTTCTTGCTACAGGGTCTCCGTACCATTCTGTAGCCAACTGCAACCAAATTCCTTCCCTCACGCAGCTTTTTCTTTGTCACTTTCGCTGCCCCATTTGCTTTCTGTAGACTCCTTCCCTTCATATCTAAAGCAAACTAAGCAGGTGCCAACTAACAATCAGCCCACTACTATTTGTTAAATTTCCTTGGGTTTCTTCAATGTTTTTTACATTGAAAATTGGATTTTAAGCACTAGGATGGCATGCCCTGTAGCTTGGTCTATCAATCTAATGGATTCTGATGCATTTATCTATTTCATTGTATGTATGGGACAATGAAGTTAGGTTTTCCTTGGTGGAGTCCCATGATAGGCCATCAATTAAGAGCTTATGATACCCCTAAGAGATTGAGCTAATGATTAAAGATAAGGAACGTTTTTTCTCAAGTTGCATGAGATCTGAGGCTCAAATCCTATTGTGGCTACCAATATTGCATAGGCTATATTTAACTGGTTCATCGATCTCGTATTGGTTCATTACCTATTAGCTTTTTAGGTAATGACCATGCCCCTACTTCCAAAAAAAGAAAGCTGAGAAGAGTTTATGGTACAATCCCATTGATTTGGCTATGTTGTGGATGTAGGGGAGGATATTGGAGTTTTGAAGAAAAAATTGTCAATCGGAGTAACGAGGTGGTCCTTGGTGTAGGGCTGAGGGAATCTGGCGGCCTTTCAAGTTTAGAGTCAAGTTTCTGGTGAGGTGCTGTTCTTCAGCTTATTATGACCCCTCTTTAACACAGATTGGCATAAGATGGCAAACTCAATTTCAAAATGATTAAGTATTCATTTTTACTAAGCGTTCTCTGTGTCACTAAATGATTCCCTTATGTTTCTTTACCTCTCAATGTATGAGTTATAAGCATGACTGATTGTTCTGCCATTAAGAAGCCAATGGCGTTGAAGTAGTTCTGTTATTATATATCCTTGGTGTGATAAACCAACATTCTTTCAATTTTTTTTAGGAAACCATTCAAGTTGGGTTATGACTGCACACATCAAGACCAACTAGTATGACAAGACCAACTAGTATGAATTATGGCTAGTTCTCTTCACTTGTATCTACATTAGAAAAGCAGCATATAGTCCAAAGTAATTTCTTTGTGAAAGGTTGAACCATCATGGAGATCCTGTAAACTCCCTGAATGAAACCCCTGCAAATGTCCCTATCCCAATGGCACATGCTAATTTCCTCATCAAATTGATTGATAACATAAACTTACACGGTATTCTGCTCAGCCATATAACAGCGTGATCTGTCACCAAAAGAGTTTCACCTATCATTTACATAGTTACATGGTAGTGATAGTCTTGTTTCTAATGGATCACATGATATGATTACTCTCTTCTTTTATGGATACTCACTTTTCCACGTTTTAGGTTCCTTACCAGCATCCCTCCAGTTTGTAGGGAACATGGCAGTACACAACCTATAAGAATTCTAGATATATCAATTGTGGCCTTATTGAGTATGCTATCCCCATTTTGATAACATTTATACAATGCTTGCAATTCATTATTTTTATCATTGAGATGGGAATTTTCATCTTCGATGATTTAAGGTTTATCACTTGAGGTTTTTATATGTTTACTGATCCAAATATATAAAAATTACACAAATATTATCACAAAATCTCATGTGTAAGATGAGATTTATAACTTTTATGGACATCGCATGTTTTACATGTGACAATTGCAGTCTAGACAAAGCAGGTCTTTTGTGAAAATTGCATGTCTTACATTCGAGTGTGACAATTGCAGTCTGGTCACAGCAGCTTGTCTTACCTTGTAAGCATACTTTCTTTCTTTCTTCTTGGGGAGCAATGTAAGCATACTTTCATCGAGACGGAATCGCATTTTAGATATGCAATTATTTTGTGGACAATGACGTCACATTCCTTAGCTGAGATGTAGGAATTTAGTGAGTTAAGGAGATTGCATGTCATAGGTGTACCATTATATGTAAATTATATATTGCATCTTCAAGATGTGATTTGGGCACGGTATTTATGTAATTTGTGTTGATTTTTTTTTTTTTTTAATAAAAACGGTAGACATATGTTGCACCCTATATCCCAACCCATCTTCCTTTGACAGATAGTCTAGACTTGACAAGACTGCTCGAATCTAGGAACTAACTACTTTATCCATTTAACTTGCCAAGGTCTTTGTTGAAGAGGGACATCAGGTCTCCACTAGTTTATTGTGGGAGGACACTTGTGTTTGGAGGTATTATGCAGAGTTGCTAAGGGCCAATCCATGTATAGATATTACTTGATATTTCAATTCTACATGAGAATTTCATCACCAAGTCGTGGAAATATTCAATCATGACGTGGCACCTATCCTTGTTCCGGTCTAGATCTTCTTACCCCAGTAAATAAGATTGGTGAATAACATGCTACTGTCTATTAATATAAGCTAAAAATTGAGCACAAACAGTCCCTCAGGTAAAAAAGCATAGTATGTAAACACTGGATTTTCCATATGAAAGTGTGTACACACTTGCATGTGCACACACACACACATACATTATGTACTGCTGATTAGGTTTGTTGATTTGAGTAATATGAATACAATGTTTAATCCTTGCTCAAATACAAGGCTTTTTCTAGTATATATTTTGGACAAAACATGTTATAGAACGACTGTGCTATGTTGGAGTGTCTTCTGATCTTTTCCCCTGGCACCCTTATCACATCTCTGTTTCCACCTACTGTTAAGAAGAGATATAGTGAATTCCCTTCCTATCTAACGGACTTCGCACTTTATTATATTCGGAAAAATCCTCATGGCCCTTTGCTTTTGACAGCTTGCTTAATGACTCCATCATATAATCTGCCCTCATGGAGAAATGTTCCTAAATTCATGATCCTTTTATCATTTACGGCTCATAGAAAATTCTACATTAGCGTTTCAGGACCATAACCAGAGAAACTCGGTTGACCACAATTTTGACAGTTAACAATAAACATTTCTTGGAGATGTGTTTGCATGCTGGCTTCTTTGTTGTATAGCTGCAGTCATACTCTTTTTCTTCTGCGTTTATAATGTTACTACTTACTATCTCAGTTGTCTGTTATCGTGTGAATTCAAGGTCTGTTTTATCTTCCTTTTTTGGAGGAGTGAAAAGTATAGCCTTGTGGTCAAGATTTCTGAATAGCTAATAGGTTTCCAAGTTCCTGCCCAAAAAGGTTCAACTGAGTTATAGAAAATTCTACAGAATGGTCTCGAGTTTGGTTCCCACGGTTTCCTATGGGCAAATGAAGTATCATCGATCATGCCTCTTGAAGTGAGAAAAAAATCCAATGATGTGTTGTGCTGAATTATGTTACACAAGATTCAGTCTCTTAGTCATCAATTACCTTATTTCAGCACGATTTCCATTTGTTCCCTGTGTCTCTTCTTGGTCCCATTTTTCTCTGCTTAGCTTTTCAACTTTTTATAGAAGGAAAAAAGAAAGACATCTTTACGGAGCAACTAATGGTTGATCCACAACCCACTGGCGTGTTTACCGTTTCTATCCTGATGGTGTGGGATGCTGTAAGGAAAGGGCACACGTAAAGCTCTTGAGAGATCGATACTGATTGGCAGTCCTTTTCATTTTTGTTGGAACATCGTTTTCCACTACCTTGAGAATATGACACCTAACATTCACCCTCCCATTCTTGTCTTGGAGAAGACCACATTACAATTTCCCTCTGCTATTTAAAACTCAAGAAAGCGGTCTGCACAAAAATATCTTGTAAACCTACGAAAAAAATTTATCGCACGTGTTTGCAAGGTAGATGAATGCTGAAAACTTTAGGCTGTGTAACTACAAAGAAAAATAATACTAGTCTGTAAGGTTGTGTAACTACAAAGAAAAATGATACTAGTTTGGAAAGTGAAAAGCTAAAATGGGCGAAATTTTGGATAGTTTTCTAGAACTCTATTTAGAATTTTATTTTATCTTTTTAAAATTTATTTCTTGGATTATGGAGGT
This sequence comes from Lumnitzera littorea, assembly GCA_024138015.1. Taxonomy (NCBI): domain Eukaryota; kingdom Viridiplantae; phylum Streptophyta; class Magnoliopsida; order Myrtales; family Combretaceae; genus Lumnitzera; species Lumnitzera littorea. Next base: position 102,667,344 of record JAMXBB010000009.1, on the reverse strand, counting down.
TTCATTTTTCTAAATATGAATAGTCAAATGATCATAGGAGGCTTCATATATTTAATTGATTGTAGTAAAGGGGAGTTGCGTATCTTAATCGAAATTCATTCAAGCACAATTGGTTGTCAAAGCTTAGCAAGTTAAAACTGTAAAGTTCGTTCAAAAACCGTCTCTCGCATTCTTTTTGGTTATGTTTGGTTAGTTAGAATGAAATTGTCATTCTATCTTTATTTTTATGGAATAACTATTTGCTGACTGGGTTTGTGAAAGGTTGTGCACTGTTCCTTGTGGTATGCAATAGATAAGGAGTCTCAATTTCTTCCCTTACCAGAAGAATTGCAATTCCTCAAATAATATAATTTTTACTTAAAAAATGGATCTTAAAATAATATTAGAGAAATTACTATTCTTTTCCAGACTTATTCTATTTCATTGAATTAAACACGACATTAAGGTCCAAAGAGATGCATTTATGCAAGCAAAGGGGATTTGAAGCAAAGAACTAGTGGCAAGAGAATTTGTAATCTGACATTGCAGCTAGCAACGGTCTTTCCCATTGAAGAATTATGCACCATCATTCCTACAACCTACCCAACAAAGGCATATAACACGCTTCTTGACAATTTTGGGAGCCGGTTGTCTTAAGAAAAGGCTATGGTTGCAAAATATTTCTTTTAGTAACATTTCCTTTGAAAATGGTATGTTTTCACGTGTTTGGTAATATTTATAAAAATATTTCGGAAATAACTTTTTTGGTGTTTGGCTCGTGGATATTATGTTGCTCATAGTTGTATCTAAATGAATTAATATTAGTATGTACTGTATATATATCATTTCATACTGTTTATTTAAAGGTAAAAATATAAATGGAAGTGATATTTAAATATGCATTATTTTAAATCTCTTAAGTTCATTTTGATAATTTTAAAGAAGTTTATAGTTTTTTGGCTCATAAAATTCTTTTTACGCTTAAATATAATTTATATGTCAGTTGCGATAAAAGTAAACTAAATATCATCTTCTTAGAAGTAGAATGCATGCAAATGCCAATTTGAAAAACAACATTCCATTTTGAACTTGGAACTTGTTAATGCATGATTGTTCCTTAGATGGAAGGATGTTTTCTCTTATAAGGAAAAACGATTCGAAGGGCCTTTCTTAGCGGAACAAATAAGGAAAAATAGAGAAAATGTCTCGGAAAGAATATTTTTCTTGAAATAGATAGGGCCTTAGTATCTAATTTTATTTTTGTGATTATGTGCACGATTTTTTAATAATAAATATGGTTTTAATATGGTGTATTTGTTAACGAGAATTTAATAGCTGTTTTATATATATATATATACATATATATATATTTGTTTTCACATCTTATCGTTTATACTTTAGCTTTGATCATATTTTGGTGTTTGCATTTTATAGTATATTTTAGCTTTTGATAGCATATTAATTTGCAAAAAATTTTAATTTTTAATTTTTTTAATTAATAAATTATTTGAAAAATAAAAAAGTTATTTTTGTGTCATAACTTTCACTGTGCATAACTTTTTGCATGTTTGATTTTAGTAAACTTTGCACTGGTGAGAAGTTTGTAAAAAACGTACTTTTATTTGAAAATAAGAATTAGTGCACATATGATTGCTCGAATTTGGTAAGATTTAAAATTTCTATAACTTATAAACCGACTACCAATTGTCCTTGAAGTGCAAATTTTTTGACTCGTTGAAGAATGTACTTTCATATAGCATAACATTTTGTTATGTTTTTGAAATGATTTTATAAATTACAAATTGGATATTGTATGATTGTAAATTTATAGTCATTAGAAAGCTCGTGTTACAAGTGATTTGAATTGTTGGTTCGATTTGAAATTATACAATTAAAAATCGTAAATTTTCTTATGTTGGCTTACCCACTTTTTTATTTTTCATATTTTTGAAGATCGATATGATTAAAAGTTAAATAATCATTTTTTAAGGGTCTTGTAACCATTATAACATTGAAATTTTAGTCATATTATGGGGTATAGGATTTCATAATTAATGAAAAGATTATATTTTGATTTTGAATTTATAATAATGATATATTTGAAAATTAAATTATATGATGATATGATGTATAGGAAATTTGATGGAGCTTGATTCAGACTCCATTTTTAACAAGGACATGATACTGTTTTGATTTTTTTATTTTGATTTTTTTTTTCACGTATCGAGTTGAGTTAGGAAGGATATGAACTTCTTGTGCATTTATTTCATTGATATCCATTCAGAACTTATGTTCCCTTATTGATGACATTTCTTTATTTAGGATAGAGTCAAAATATATTTGAACTTTACATGTGCTTTTTAATTTTACACCTAAAATATAAAATTTGGATCTAATGCCTGTGAAATATTATTTGTCATTTTTACTATTAATTGTTGACACATATTTTTGACCAACGAACATTTGTCACAACCTCATTTGAAATTCATTGAGGTAGCAAATATAATAACTAAAAGTTGGATTGGAAATAATATTTGGAAACATGACAAGATTTTAATTGATATGATACCTAGGAGTTTTAGACTTTAAAGTAAAATTAAAAAAGTACCCAAACTTCATATAGTATTCTTTAATATTATCCCCCTTTATTGTGAAAGGCCTTCGCCCACAAGTGGCAACATTTTAGTTTCTAACATTTAGGTCTTGATTTGTTTATCAGTTATGGGTCTTGTTGCTGGGCAAACACTTGTTCCAAGGTTTAAAAAAAATTATCACCTTATTCAAAATCTTTGTTCACTTCACAAGGAACCAAGAATATATCTATATAAGAAATTGAAAGGAAGAAAGTGAAAGGCAAAATAGAAAGATCCATGTATATTTGTCCTATACGTAGATATTGCTTCCCATCAATGAGCAAGAGGAAGAGATCCCCCATTATTGTATAACCATAGAACAAGTAGTGTTGAATGCAATAAAAGTAGGTCTTTGTGTTGTGAAATACCCATGCTTTTCTTCTGTTTTTCATTTTAGTAAATACTAGTCCAACCATCCAAAGGTTCTAGAATTCATCTTTAAGTCAAGGTGGTACTATTAGAAAAGCACAGGTCATTATTATGTTACATGGGTTATACCTCCAATCGGAGTTCCATCTCAAACTGGAGAACATATTCTGATTAAGACTGCCAACTTTTTCTTGTTCATGAAAATCACTTCCATTAAAAAAGAATGTATACGGTATACCCACAAAGAGAAGAAGCACAATTAGGTTAACAAAAAGAGACGAAGCACGGCACATGAATGTAACTACTCTTTTTATTGTTGTCATGACCAAGTTAGTATACTTCATAAAATGAGAGAAAAGGGGAGAATCTTAAATCCTAAAGATATTTGCTTGATGTTTGCAAATATAATAATTCAAAATATGAAGCTTATAAAGGAATAAAATGGTTATCTCCATTTTTTTTTTATTTTTTGGGGAATTAGATTGGATGCAACATGATGAGAAAAAGGAATCATCAGTAACAATGCATGCTTTTGCAAGAATAGGGTCTTCTTCTTTTTTTTCTTTGGTTTCTTTTCTTTGTTTTTTTCACTTATGTTTAAAGATGGAGTGTATCCCTAATAGGGTAAATATAAGTGGGAGTTTATGTAATTTATCCAAAATGTAAAAGGTTTTTCTATTAAGTCTTCTAATTGGTTCATTAAGTATGTTTGCTAACATCATCCTATGTAATTTAATTATCTTATGCCAAAGTTGTTATAGCTTAATTGCAGTGATACTTGTTTCTCAATAAGATGAATTATATTCAAATCTCTCTCTTTATTATGATATGGAGACTCGTTAGAAGACCTATCAAATTTAAAGATTTCATAATAGAACAATAGAGAACCATAGTTTGTATATAGAAATGATCATAAGAGTAACAAACCTAGGTTGTACTCATCAATTAGCTAATAATAGATTGTAGTAGAAACAACGGGCTTACAACAAATTTAAACAAGATATAACAATTACACTAGCAAATCTATAAAAATTATAAATAAAGACTAAAGAGAAAGAAAAGGATCATCCTATTACGATCATAAAATGTAGTGCCTCACTTTTGGAGTCTTGGTCCACTTAAAGGGATGACCCCAAATTACCTACACATTGCATAGAAACATCAAGTTAGTATCATTTTTCAATTTAACATCTGAAAAGAGAAAACGAAGAAGAAGAGTTAAGGTTTTCGTGAGACTTATCTCAAAAGGGTTTGGATAGTAAGAGAGAGAAAGAATATTTATCGAATAATATCAATATTAGGTGCTTAAGGTTGTAATTGATAAAGTGGGCTAGGTTTGATTGATAAAGCACAATATTTTGGTGCTCTTATTACCATGATGAACTCTACTAAAGCTTTAATCTTGGATGAAAGATTGATTCTTTACAAAACAGTCGGCACTGGTTGCAAAAGGATGTGCAAGACAAATTTGAGCTTTTAGTTCAACAACTTTCTCAGTCATAGACATTTTTAATATAAACACATTTGAATCATAGTACCAATGCTATTATGAGTGAATCCAATGGTACTTCATCACTTTCACAAGTTAATAATGCTCAAATAGACAACATGTTGAAAGGAATCAAATTGGAGATACCAAAGTTTAATAGTTTGGATGTAGAAGGATGGATCTTTAAAACTAATCAATTTTTTGACTTTCATTAGGTACTTGATGAGTAAAGGATCACGGTGGCATCATTTGCCATGGAAGACAAGGCCTTTAGTTAGTACCAATGGATGTACTGTAACAAGCAGTTAAGGTCTTGGAGCAATTTTACTATTGCCTTGCAACAAAGATTTAGCCCATCAAAGTTTGAAGATGTATAGTGCCTATTAGCTAAGATTACACAAAGAGGTATGGTTATTGATTACTAAACTCAGTTTAAGGAACTATTGAATAGGATGATGGATTATTTGATAGTTTTCGTACAAGTTGCTTTGTTTTGGGTTTTAAATCTTACATTAGGAAAGATGTTCAAATTGCTCATCCTTCATCCATTTTAGAAACTACTTAGCTTGCTAAAATCTACGAAGCTAAGCATTTTGATTAGCTATGTGTTCTTAAGAATTGCTCTTTTTCAACCACCAAATCATTCTCCACTATTCAGTTGTCAAGGCCTTTTTTCAAAAAATGTTAACAAATCCCTTAAACTACTGATTGAGGTTAGTCCTAAACTTGTCTTACCAATTAAAAAGATGACACAACAGGAGATGAATGCAAGAAGGGAAAAAGAAGTATCGTAGAGGCAATAAATGCAAAGCAAATTGCTTTTGCAAGAAGAGGAAGAGGACCAATCAAAATAATAAGTAAAGGAATCTATTGAAGAAGAGGCAATAATGGTAATAGATGATTCGATGGCTATCAATTATCATGCTCTATTAGGTGAGTCCATTCCTCATACACTTCGTTTTAAGGGAAGTATTAGAGGACATGTGGTCACAATTTTGGTTGATATTTTTCCTTCCCCCTAAGTTCCAAGTTATGATAGGAAATAGTCAGAAATTATGATGTGAAGGGAAATGTTCTAACTTATAGTTGGCTATTTAGGGTATGCACTTTAAAGGTATATTTTATGTTCTGCCAATACAAGAGGCTTATATAGCATTAGGAGTTCAATGGTTGCAAGATTTGGGTCTTGTTACAGTTGACTATGACATTTCAGAAAGATGATCACATGGTAATTTTACATGGAGTGAATGCTAATACTTCCCAAATTACTTACCATCGGTTATGCAAATTAATTGCCCAAGATGCTGTTGCATCTTATTATCAACTTAAGGTTTAGATGATGGATACAATATCAGAAGAATACTACTTGTAATATCCTCATAAAGGAAGTAATGGGCATATTTTCTCACTTGTTTGAGGCACCACCATCATTGCCTTCACTTAGGAAAATTCAATACTGTATACACTTGAAAGAAGGTAAAGGCCCTATTAATGTGAAACCATACTAATATTCTCATTTTCAGAAGCAAGAAACTGAAAAGTAGGTTCAAGAGATGTTGTAGCAAGGAATTATACAACATAGTACTAGTCCTTTCTCTTCACTAGTTTTACTAGTGAAAAAAAAAGTGAGGAAATACAAGAAACCTTCCTAAACCTTCCTAAACCTTAACTTTAGTGTGGATTAACCTTTTGAATTTTCAAAATAAGGCTTTTTACCTCCTAAATTTTGATAAATTGGCAAAACAATCCCCATAACTTTTGATTTTGGTGTGTAAACACTTCCACTAAACTATGGGGTATTTATGAGATATTTACGTACCAAAATCAAAATTTATCAAGGTGTTTACACACCAAAATCAAAATTTAAGGGATATTTACACACTAAAATCAAGGTTTAGAGAATGTTTATGCATCAAAATCAAAGTTTAGGGGACGTTTACACATAAAAATTAAAATTTAAAGAGATTATTTATCAATTTATGAAAGTTTAAGAAATAAAAAACTTTACTTTAAAAGTTCAAGAGGTTAATCTGCACCTAAGTAAAAGTTTTTTTTTTTTAGGGGGGGTTGGGGGTGTGGGGAGGGGGTTATTTACAATTTCCCCCACTCTCCCCCTCCTAAAAAAAAAAAAAAAGATGGAAGTTAGCATTTTTATATAAATTATATGGCCATTAATGAAGCTATGGTTAAGGATGAGTTTCTTATTCCTATAATTGATGAGCTGTCGGATAAATTAAAGGGTGCCACTTTATTTTCAAAATTAGATCTACAGTCAAGCTATCACCAAATATGGATGTACCCACCAGGTGTAGAGAAGATTGCTTTTAGGACCCATGAAGGTTAATATGAATTCTTGCTGATATTATTTAAGCTTAGCAATGGACCAATGACTTTTTAAGCTATAATGAATAGGATTTTTAAGTTGTATCTTAGAAAGTTTGTCATTGTATTCTTTGATGAAATACTTGATCATAGTACGACTTTGGAATTATATGTTGTACATTTAACTCAAGTGTTGCAAATTCTAGCAGACAACACTCTTTATCTTTAAAAAAGTAAATGTGTATTTGGGAAGGATACGATTGAGTACTTAGAACACATTGTGGGACGATGTGGAGTTTGACTAGAACTAAGTAAGGTTCAAGTAGTAAAAGAGTGGCCATTGCCTTAGAATGTTAAGTAACTACGGGCCTTTTTAGGATTGTCCGGCTATTATATAAGATTCATTAAGGGTTATGCTATGATTGCAATACCCTTAATCGACATGTTACAGCAAGACAAATTTGTATAGACTGAGGAGGCAATACAAGCATTTCAAAGATTTAAGCATACTCTGATTACAACTCCTATACTTACTTTACCAGATTTTGGTAAACAGTTTATTGTAGAAATAGATGCCCTAGTGATAGGGGTAGAGTTGTATTATTACAAGAAGGACATCTCGTATCTTACTTTAGCAAGAAGCTCTCTACACATATGGTCAAAGCTTTTACCTATATTAGGGAATTGTATGCAATAGTGGAAGTAGCGCCTATATTACTGGGATCTCATTTTCTTATTAAGATAGGTCACAAGAGTATCAAGGAGCTCTTGACTCAGGTTTTTTCTACACCTGAACAACATAAGTACTTGACTAAACTGTTGCGATATGATTATACTATTATGTACAAGTCAGGGCAAGATAATATCGTTGTAGATTCTTTGTCTAGGTAACATGATGCCTTTCTCATGGCATTATCTATGCTATGCTTTAATGTTGTGGGTCAATTGAAAGCTAAATATCATAGGCTTCTTGCTTTTCAAAAGGTGATACAAGATCTCTTAGAAGGGGAGGACATGAAATGGCCATTGCATTGGCATAATGGGTTATTTCATTTCAACCATAGGTTATTTTTTGTGCCTACATGTTAGCTCATTCCTCAGTTATTTACTAAATAACATTATACACCAACTTTTAGCATTTTTGGAGTTTTGAAGACTTATAAGAGGTTAACTTTAGATTTATTGGAAGGGTGTGAAACACGATGTAGAGGTTTTTGTGCAAGGGAATTCAATTTGCCAGCAAATGAAGTACCTTACCAAGCACCTAGTTGGACTTTTACACTCTTTGCCTATTCTAGAACAGGTATGGGAAGACATATTTAAGTGGACTTTATTACATGTTTGCCAAATTCCTAAGGTTACATTGTCATTTTGGTAGTAGTAATAGGTTATTTAAGTACTGTCATCTAGGGGCATTGGAAACTCATTTCATGGCAACTAAAGTTGCTCATTTTTGTTTTTGAATATGGTTGTTAAGCATCATGGTTTCCCTTGTTCAATTGTGTCAGATAGAGACAACATTTTTCTTAGTGGATTTTGGAGAGAATTATTCACTTTGAGTGGCACTAAACTTTCCATGAGTAATGCCTATCATCCTATAAGTGATGGGTAAACATAGGAATTGAATAGGTTTATCCAATAGTATTTGCATAGCTTTGTAATGGATAAGCCAAAGGAATGGGCAAAATATTTGTTATAGGCTAAACTTGCCTATAACATTTTTGTATCATCAAGGCATTGGGTTTACACCATTTGAAGTGGTGTACAAAAGGAAGCCACCAACTTTGTTTCAATATGTGTAAGGTGCCTCTACTTTGGATGCAGTAGATATTAATCTTTCTACTAGAGACAATATTTTGGATTTGTTAAAGAAAAATTTAGAAAAGGCCCAAATGACTATGAAGTGCTATGTTTATAAAAGCAAATCCATGGTAGAGTTTGAATGGGTAGCTTGGTGTTTGTCCTAGTTGGTGTTTGTCAAGTTACAACCTTATATATAATTGCCTCTTGCTTAACAAGGACATCATAAACTGTCTAAGATGATAAGGATTAACGGAACCGAATCTCGAAAACTCAAAATAAGTACTTGGGATTCAAAATGAGTATGAAGAATGGGAAGGTTTGATGATGAATGTGAATGTGAATGTGAATGGATATAACTCACCAGGACACAAATATTATCAGGGGTTTGAGCTCGAAATAGGGTTCAATACAACTCACGAACACTAAATGTTACTCGAGATTCAAATGAGAGCTAGATATAACTCATTAACTTACTCAAATGAAGAGATTTACCACAATCCTTAAGAATAAGATTGATAAGAACACAAAAAGATTAAAGAGTTTAATTGATACTCAATAATTTAGTAATGCTAGCTCAAAGAGCTCAAGAGTAGCCTTGTTCAAAAAGGGAAAGATTCCAAAATGCAGGAATATACTTCTTTGTCCAATTTCGTATATCTTTAATGTTTACAGATGTTGCTATTTATAGTAATTCTTAAATCTTAATGATAAAATTGTAAATAATGTACAAGGCCTTAAATCCTAAAAAATTAGGTCCATAAATAAAATAAAGAAAAACATGTACAAGAATACGAAACTATGCGTTTTACCGAGGAAGTTGGCATGCAGTTACTCGGTATGTCTCAGAAAGAATAGTATCCGAATCGGATAGGGTTGGTAGTTGGACGTACGGGTTCGAGAAGGAGTCCTTAAGGTCTCGTGTGGCTTAGCCGAGACAACAAAGAGGTCGGCCCACAATTGCATAGTTTTAAAATTAGTTGGCAATAATCTCTCCTTGTCGTGTTGTACCGTGTCAAGTGGATCCTACTCTCGACAACATAGTCTCTCGGCTACTCGGTTGACAACAGGCTTGTTACCGAGTGATTATTTTTCTTCCTCTCATCCTTTAAGCTTCAACTTGGCCTTGGCAAGCATTGATCAACCTCGGCCTTAAACAGGTTTGCCTTGGCTTGGATGTAATTCAAGGCCAATTACCATCATAAGAAATATTATGAGTATTTTCCTATTACTAAACAAGTAGAAGATTGTGCATATGAGCTTAAGCTTCCACCATATGTATGATCCATAATGTTTTTCATGTCTCTCTATTAAGTAACCTCATGGGTCTCACACTCTTTCCCTAGATCTAACCCTAAATGCCTTACATAATCATCCACTTATTCGGCTTATGACTATTGTGGCCACATGACAAGTTATCAAACAGGGTCATACGATGCCTCAAGTAATACTGGTTCAATGGCATGGCTTAGAATGAAAAGATGCTTCTTGGGAAGACTTTGACACATTTAGAGAACTTTATTCAGATTATGACCTTGCGGATAAGGTCATTTTTCAAGACCAAGAGGAAAATGTTATGACCAGAGGACGGAGCCTCACTAGAAGACCTATCATATTTAAAGATTTCATACTAGAACAATAGAGACCCATCGTTTGTATTCAGAAATGATAGTAAGTGTAACAAACCTAGATTGTACTCATCAATTAGCAATGTAACAGATCATAGTAAAAATAATAGGCTTACAACAGATTTAAATAAGATATAACAACTACATTAGCAAATCTGTAAAAATTATAAATATAGAATAAAGAGAAAGAAAATGATCATTCTGTTACAATCATAAACTAAAGTGCCTTACTTTTGGAGTCCTTGTCCACTCAAAGGGATGACCCCAAATTACCTACTCACTATATAGAAACATCAAGTTATTATCATTCTTCAATTTAACATTTGAAAAGAGAAAACGAAGAAGAAGAGTTAGGGTTTTCGTGAGACTTATCTCGAAAGGGTCTACAGAGTAAGAGAGAGAGAATATCCGTCGAGTAGTACCAACATTAGGTACATAGGGTTGTGATTGATAAAGTGAGCTAGCTTTGATTGATAAGGCCCAATACTCTCCCCTTAATTTTAATATAATTGGCCCCACTTTTTCTCTTAATTAAAATACTAAAAAAAATTAAAATTAAATTATTAGTAATAATATATATGAAAGCTAAAATATAAAATTGCAGTTCCTTTTTTTTTTTTAACCATTGTAGCTTTTTACTGTATTTCTTTTAAACTTTTATCAACGTTAAGATGGCGATTTACAGGTTTTTAAAGATTTAAGGTTTTAACATTGAATTTTAGATACCAGGAGGTTAAACATACAGAAAACTCACAGGATTTAAGAAATTCTGATCCGATTAACCTTTTAAGGAAAAAAGTACAATACGTAAAGCTTTGCAGAAAGCTTGGAGCAATTCAATTTTCTAAACTTCTCATCTCTGGCCTGTCATGAATCAAGGACAAGAAAATGAGAAGATCAAAAGAGAGAAAGAACAAAGGAAGCACAGATCTCTGAATTTGATTTGCAACAAGTCAAGTGGTCTCATTATTTTCAAGAATCTTTTTCAATTGGTGACCTCATGAGAACCATTCTTAGTGGCAAAGACACTATAAATGGCTTATGAATATGCCAACATTTAGATAAAAATATATATTAAAGCAAAAGGAATATATGGACATGGCACTCTCCTTCTACATTATCGTTCCAAAGAATTTATCCACAGAAAATTTGGAAAGAAAAATCATTAAGGAATCTTCCAACCATTTAAAGCCAATTTCCTAGTCATTCGGATTATATTCCCATCATTACCACTTGGAACTATAACTATATAGCATTACATCTCTTTGTTTTCAACAGTGTTTGTTTCTCTTGGCAAAGAAAATTAAAAAAAAAAAAAAAGAAGGTATTTGTTTGTCCTTATCATTGATATTGTCTGCAATATTACATTAAAAAAAAAAAAAAAAAAATCTTACACATGCTCCATCGTTAATATTATCTACCGTATTAAAGCGTAAGTGACTACTTTAATATCAAACCTTTCAAAAGTTAATTTTTTACTAATAAATTCCATCATTTACCCTTTAAATTAAATCATATTATAAAAAAATTAAAAGTTAAATCCAATAAATTAGCAAAATTTCTTTAGATTGAGGATTTTACTCTCAAATACACCATGTTATCCATTATAGATAAGGAAACTGAATTCTAACAAATCATGGTAGAAATTGGAATGGTTTCTTACTCTTACGTTAGTTTCTATTTTTAATATACATTACACCATATCTCTTTTATTCTAAACACTCACATAGTGTCATGAGATGGGAGTTCCATCATCCTTCGAGATTGTCTCTTGTAGTGATGTTCCGCTTTTGGTGGCCACTCTTCTTGAGCATAACCTACACAAGCCAGAACTAGCAATGTAGTTGTTTTTTCTTGTAATGATGTCCTTATCTAGTAGTTCTCAACTTCTTCAAGCTTAACTTGTGTGAGCCCTTTTTGTTAACAAGAACTATTTTCTTATTAAATATATTGGATAGCATTTAGAGACGGCTTGATATAATTGGAAAGTTAGCTTTAATACCACTCATTATTGGACATGATGTTTTTTTCCTAATGAAGTGTTTGTGTTATACTCAAGCATCCCTTACCTTGTCATTTTTATTCAAATTCTAGACGATGAGCTAGCCTTCACTTCCTATTTTCCAAAGGCCATGTTGATCCCGTCATCCTACATATGGTTGAAAAGTTTAACTTATTTGACTAGTTTTGAGTTACCATAACCTCGTTAGGAAAGCGGCAACATTAGCTCTAAACTAGTTTGCTTAAAAGTATGCTTACTTCTATAACAAACTACCCTATTGGTGCCATCGCTAATTAATAAGCCCGAATTAAGTGCTCCCGCTTTGGACTGTGACACTTGGAGGGTGTATGTTCATTTAGTAAAGAAAAACTTCTTACCGGATTCCATATCATAGAATATTTGTCCTTATTGTATATAATTTTTTTGAATGCTTAAACATTGATAAGAAGTTACAAACTCAGTGGATAGTACTTTGTAAGCAACTTTCTCGTCTAGCACATATCAATTGCGAATTTTATGTTTTTTTTATTCTTTGGCACACATATTTTAAGGGTATATACTTTTAGTAAAAGGTTAAAAGAGATTCCTTATGGCAGTGGGACAATGAGTGCCCACTAGTTCTATTTTTTTTTTTCCCCAACTTCAGTAGGAGAGGTTTGGAAACTTCTACAATCCTGTTTTTCGAAATTCTCGACTCGATAACTTGGATTCACATGTTTTAATTTAAATCTGACATATGAAAGGGATCTATGTATCATAATTGTTGCAACTAATATCACTTTAATCACAATTGAGAATGTTAAATACTATGTGGATTATCTAGTGATAGGCATAAAATAAAACGTTTGACACATGTGAGTTTTTATAACCATCTAGTTAGTTTTTCTAAAATAAGATATAACTATCAAATTTAATTATCTACTCCCCTCCCTTTTATTTGACTCTTAGTAGCTGTAATTACAAGAGGGTTTTACCATAATGCTATAGTAAATTCAAGTTACGATATCATTTTCTTCTCAATACAAACCTTCTAATTTGAAGTTGGGCTGTAAGGACTTAAAATCTACTAGTGATTCTTGATCAAGAAACCGATTGATTAACATTTGTTCAAGGATAAGGGTTTTTTATTTTTTTGTATATTTCAAAAATGGAGACCCATTAAATTTCTTTAAGAATATTCAATTGTGATGCATTCACCATAATATAGTTAGGATACCTTAACGTGCTTGTTTCATATAAATTATAGTTATGAGAAAATACGGATAAACTCATACAAGGAGTACACATGTGCAAATCGAGAACAATGTTTGGGTTTTTGTGTTCAAGTGCTTCTATGTTTTTATGTATTTTTAAGGCTTTTGAATAAATTGGATTTAAGAATAAGTGAATATGAATGATTTAATATAAAGGATATGATACATTAGTAAATTAAATCGAATTATGTTTGATCTTGTCGATGGTCCATTTTACCTACTGGGCCTTCAAGTCCAAGTCCAGCCCATTGAGGACATTCAATGATAAAATGAGGGAAGCTTGGTAGATACCACAACAACTACCTTCAATCCTACGATTTACTCTACATACTCTATGACAACTGGAGATCCACAAGAATCAAGAGAATGAAGGGAATTGAGGGAATATTTCTTAACTGCCATTCCTATTCCTTCTCTCTTATAAATACCTCTCGAGCACACTAGGTAAGGGATCTAAAATCTCTCACTCTTGGCATACTTGTTATCATTGATTCTCTCTTACTAACTTGGCTTATATTGGCTCTATGACAAGGGTGCATTGCATGTGACCGAGTAAAGGAGGTTACTATTCACTATTGTGAATTTGTATAAGGACGAGGTGTTGTGTGATATCATTCTTATGGGTGCCTCACATGTGTTGTTAGGAAGAACTTGTCTATTCGAATGACATGTCATACACGGTGACTACAAGAATACATATGCTTTCACCAAGGATGGGAAGAAGATTGCCTTGTAGCTTATCCAATTCATATTAATGAGATTTACAATTAGCTCACTCTACGTACTAAGAAGAAGTCTTTGATCCTTTCCTGAAGTGAATTAAGGATGTTGTGTGGGCTAATGAGCTAATGTTTTTGTTGATTCGAATGATGTTAAAGTTAAGGGAGTTAGAGTCTATGCCAGAGGAAGTAAGGAAGCTAATTGATGAGTTTGCCGACTTATTCCCCGAGGAGTTACTTAGAGGATTGCCGTTAGTTCAGGGAGTAGATCATTATGTAGATTTGTAGCTTGATACTGCCTTGCCAAACCAACCTACCAATAGGATAAACCTTGAATATGCTGCTGAGTTGAAGAAGTAAGTAGATGAGCTTATAGAGAGTAACTATGTTTGAGAGAGCATGAGTTTTTGTGATGTGCCTCCTTTACTAGTATCGAAGAAGGCCGTTTCCCAATGAATGTGCATCAACAACCAAGCTATCAATTGTATTATTGTTAAGTATAAATATCCAATACTTAGGCTCAATGACAAGTTAGACGAGCTTGATGGTGCTAAAGTATTCTTGAAGATTGACTTGATAAGTAGCTAGCATCGAATTTGTTTGAGGCTAGGAGATGAATGGAAGATTACCTTTAAAAGTAGACATGGCCTATTTGAGTGGTTAATCATGCCCTTTTGCTTGAACACTACATCAAGCACATTTATAAGAGTCATAAACCACGTTATGCAACCTTTGATTGGAAGTATGATGGTTTACTTTGATGACATTTGGGTTTACGGTGTCGACCTATCAAGCTATGTAGAGTACCTCAGCCCTATCTTCGACATACTTCGGGCTAAGAAATTATTTGGGAACTTGAAGACATGCACATTTTACTAGCATAAGGTTATTTTCCTTAGCTTTATAGTATCTAGTGAAGAAATCTGAGTTGACCAAGAGAAAATCCGAGCTACCTTAGAGAGGTCGATATCGAAGAGTGTTATCGAGGTAAGAAGCTTCCATAGATGTGCCTCCTTCTATAAGGTTTTCACTAGGAACTTCAATACTATTGCGACCCCCTTAATTGAGCTGACCAAGAAAGGGGGTGAATTCCAATGAAATGAGTGAGTTGAGAAAATCTTCCAGGAGATCAAGGAGAAGTTGAACTTAGTCCCTAATTAGCCATGCTAGATTTTGAGAAGCTCTTCGAGTTGGAGTATGATGCCTCAAGTGTTCGAATTGGTGTCGTCCTAATACAAGAAGGGAGACCTATAACGTATCACAATAGGAAGCTAAGTAATGCTATGAGATGGAGCTCTACTCTCTATTCCGAGCTCTTACAATATGGCAGCACTACTTATTACCTAGAGAGTTTGCGATCTATGCAGACCATGAGTCCTTCAAACCTTAGTAGCTATAATAAGCTCTCAATGAGGCAAGCGGAATGGTTGGGATTCATAAAGAGGTTCTCTTATGTTGTTAAGCATAAGAAGGAGAGTATTAATGTAGTGGATGATGCTCTCTGCTGACATCATGCTCTCTAACCACCCTCTATACTAAGTTATTAGGATTTTCCAGTGATCACCAAGCAATATGCTCAAGACCTTCAATTTGATTCCATTATAGAGAAATGTAAGGATAAAGTTGTTGTAAGAGGAGATTACATGAAAGATTGATATTTGTTCGAAGGACGACAACTTTGTGTCTTGAGTTGTTTAGTTAGGAACCGCTAGTCCAAGAAGCCTATAGCGGAGGACTATCTTAGCATTTGGTGAGACTAAAACTACCGAGCTACTGGAAGAGAACTTCTATTAGCTGATGATGGCAAAGGATGTCCATAAAGTGGTCGGGTAACTACAAGACTTGCAAGAGGGTAAAGGGAAAAAGAGAACCCCATAGAGAATACATGCCCCTACCTACTTTGACCACCCATTGAGTAGACCTTAACATGAACTTCATCTTAGGATTACCTAAGGCATTTCGAGGAAGGGATTCCATCCTTGTAGTCATAAACTACTTTAGTAAGATGATACATTTCATACCATACCACTAAACTAATAATGCCTTATATATTGTTGATATTTTCTTGCAAGAAGTAGCTTGGTTACATGGACTCCTTAGATCTACAGTATTAGATTGGGATACAAATTTTTTAAGTTTCTTTTCAAGAACATTGTAGAAGCAACTTAGCATAAAGCTCATGTTCAACTCTAATAACTACTTCCATACTGATGGACAAACTGAGGTAATGAATAGGACACTTATAACACTATTCTAAGTTGTTATGAGGAAGAACATAGGAGATTGGGTCCTATGCTTGCTTATTGTGGTGTTCGTACACAAAAGAACTATCCACAGTACCATTAGGAAGACCCTATTTGAATTGTTCTATGGCTTTAACTCGACCATTCACCTAGACTTAGTTAGAACCTCGACAACAACTTAGGAAAGTCTGTCTAGAGTCGATCGAGCCCAAGAGCTATATAAGTTACATTAGAAGTGACTGACATAATTGTCTAACTTAATGAGTTGTAAGGCAACAACAGATCAATAATTGAGGTCAATGATCTATACACTTTAACCTAGGTAACCTAGTTCGAATCTACCTTAGTAAGGACAAATTTTCAAACCTCAAGAAGAATAAGATATCTTCAAGAGCTAATAGTCTATTTAGAGTCTTAAGGAAGGTTAATCCCAATGCCTACTAGATTGAGTTGCCATAATAGTATGATGACTCCTCTACCTTTAATGTATTTAAGCTAATGCTCCATTGAGTTGAAGAAGAAGTAGAAGAGCATGAAAGAAAGCCTATAGATTTAAGGTCAAATCTTTCTAATATGAAGGAAAGTGATGGGGTTTAAGTCCCCAGATCAATCACCAAGAGCTGCATTAAGGGTCTAAAAGGCCTTACTTGATGAATCCTAGCTCAAGAACCAATGGAGATGAGGATATTTAACTTGTTTGAGGCCTATTGCACTTTAATCGAGCTAAGCATAGGACAATCATCAAGGTAAAGATTATTCTTGACTTGACATAGGAAAGGTTAGATGACCTACCTAGTGTTATGTCTTGAAGCTGCAGAGTCGTAACAGTTTTGCTATATAAACCAATCTATGATAGTAATTGAACTCATAGTCATTATCGTATATATGATTTACATAAGACGTCTGCGACTCCTCACTTTAAAATAAACAGCTTAATTAAAATTAATACTAAAATTTACATAAAAAACTAGAAACTTTAAGTGGTATATACATAAGTATATTTATATTATCTTAGAATCTCAAGAAATTCTACATACTACAGTAGTCTGATAAATAACATATTACATAATCAACCTAAAGACCTAAGAGTTAGTAATAAAACTCTAGAAGACTCTATTATATTAATCAGCTTGATCCTTACTCCCCCATAACACTTAAAAAAGAAACTAACCTTGGGATAGTTATAGCGTGGTATCTCAATCAGTACCTATAAGAAAATCTATAAGATTATGAGCAACTAACAGCTCAATAAGTCAGGATAAAGACTTAAGATTGCATAACAAACACAAACAAGGTTTTTAACAATTAATTATATGCAATGCAACACACAAATGCCGTCACACAACGTGATTTGGTCCATTGTGAAATCAAAATAATTTTACTTACTCTAATCGGGATTGAAGAGTTTCAAAGTTTATATAACAGCTCACAACCAAACCTAAATTTGTGCAACAAAGAAACCAACCCCAATCCCCCACCCCCCCTCGACTACTCTTTAAACCATTGCCCTCATTCTTATTATGACCTCCTCTGTTGTTACTTAGTTCAACTAAAGATGAAAAAAAAAAATTATTATGCTATTCAACACTATCTTTTTAAAAGGTATTAGTATTTGGTTAGAGAATCCTATTAGTCTCCTAAAGGGTTGCAATGCATGTTTAATTAAGGTATTTAGATTGCTTATAATTAAGTTTAGTTTAGGGTAATAAAACAATCTCACACTACTTAATTCATAACAACCACCAAAACATAAGTAATCAGATACACACAAGCACATGCATATATAACTACCCACAAGCACAATCACATATAATCCTACTTTGATATTGTGCTCCAAAATACAACAATGTATTAAACCCAACTTATATGAAATCCTCAGTTCGTTCACTTGACTTGACGTAGGTCAATACGTTTTCCCGTATCCTATAATATAAGCATTCTTTTAGTATTTAATATCCCTATGATATATAAGTTTTAAATAATGACTTAATTCGATTTTCCAAATATATATATTACTTATTACCGATATTTTCTAAGCTAGTTTCTAAATCATTTTTCGAATCCGGTTTCCATTTAGGTTCTAATTCAGTTTTTTACTACGGTATTATACGTAAACCCTAAGAACTTATTTTGAACTATAATGTGAAATTAATCACATTATACTTAGGTATCATAAATATCACTTTTTACCTCTAACCAATATTCCAGTCTGTATGGTATACCCTAATTCTAATTTAACTATTGAAGTTGCTTCTAATATGAGAAAAATTTACATTTTTCATATAATCCACTAAATTTAAGTTCCTTATTAGATTTATTGTGTATTACTATTATTATTATATTATCAATTTTAACTTAATATTTTCTATTTATTACATTTCTAATTTCACATATTATTAATTTACATATATTTACTACATAATACACATAATAATCACATCTAACACTCTAAATATTACAAATATCATACTACATCAGATGTTAACATCTTAAAATACCTAATTACATACTAAGTTGGTAATTGTACATTTAATTACTAATTTAGCTTAAAATCACTGATTATACATATGATTTAAAGGCCTAAAAATTTATAAAATTCATTTCTAAAAAATCTCTTCGTAGTACTATTTTACATCCTCTAAATAGTCTACATAAAATTTTAACCTTAAAATTATACTATTAAAGTCATTTATTTTTAAATTGAAATAAACTCGAGTTTATAGGATTTTTTAAGTATTGTATATTTCTAAATATAAATTTATCAAATCAATACTTTTCCCTAAATCTACATACAAAAAACCTCGACGTACCAAATTTCATAATTTTATAAATAAATTTAATAATTTAAATAAATTAAACAAGAATTGGGTTGAAATTGGACTCACCTATCTGATCAGCTTTTGGCCACTAAGAGTGGCTCCAAGTGTGTCAGCCAGATAGAGTAGTAGTGTTAAGGTGTGGTGGTGGTGATTCATCTCTAGGTGGCTATTGATTATGGATTCTCTCTCTAAGCCTTAATTGTACACTAGTTTTGCTATTTTTTTGTAATAATCCTTAACTTTCTTTTTTTGTTTTCTCTCTATTTTTATTAGACTCCCAACAAATCAAAATGAATTCTAGACGGGGATTGTTGCTTATATAGAGTTGGTTGACATTTGGCCCTTATCTCTTCTTTTTTTGGCTTTCTAATTAGTTTAATTTGATTGGCTAATTATTTCTTCTTAATCCTCATCTTGCCATGACCTTAATTTGGAACATTCCTTACTTTTTTCTAATTTTTCTTTGATTTTTTTGTAATTTTATTTAATTAATTTAGTATATTTTGGACATTTTAAATAATTTTAGGTATTTTTACCTATACGTAAATACATATTTAGTATAAGTAAATACTCCTAAATATTATTTATATTATTTTATGATTTTTATTCTGCATATGCTTATAATTTAATATTCTATTATTTTATTACCTATTTTCCTAATTTCAAACTCTTCGAGGTCACTTTTACTAACAGTCCTAGGATTGTCTTTGTATACTCTTGTATTTTACCCTTTATTCATTTCCCATTTGCTAAAATCCTAGTGGCCTAGTATAAAAGCCAATTTTGTACAATTAGCCAGGATCATCTTCCATTAATAGGATTTACATAACCTTCTTCTTGGGAATGCATTCTTGAGTTTCCTTTACTCTTATCTACTCCTTTAACAAGAGCAGCAGCGAGTAACCCTTTCATTCACTTATGTGTCATATCATGTAAGTGTTAGGTTGTTAGGAACTTGTTGGTGCATCAAATCTAGTAGGTGGTCCAATAGTTTGCTAGCTTTTCATTTTTATTGATTTTCTCCTATTTTGATATTCTTTGTGTGTTCGATTCTCAAGGTGTATCAATTAGGTAACTAAACTTGCTTCAATACTACCTTGTAGTACCTCCCCTTCTGAGGTCTTTACCTAACTTGTATAAAGATCCTAGAGTGTATGAAACGAGTCCTTATGTCATCCCCAAGTTAAGAATAATATTGTTGGTGAAATTTGGGATTCAAATATAGATTTACAAAACAAAACATACGTTGGTCCAAGTGAACAATCAAAAAGGGAGGCTTGAATTGATTATTATGGAATTTGAATATTAAACCAATTTCTACTTCTTGATGTTCAACATCAATAATTGATAATACTCAAAAAGCACATATATTTTAAGGTATTTTTGTATAGTTTTTTCTATTATTTGCATTAATTATTGATAATTTAGAGTTGAATTGGTTATTATTTCATTTATACGTGTTTTTGAAGCTTCCGATAAGTTTTTAGGCAATTTTAGGGAGTTTTGGAGCTTTAACTAGGAAGTGTATTGACTAAGCTACTCAACGGAGCAAGTATATACAAGAAATAATGTTTAGGGAAGAATATGTGCATGAACATGACTATATACCTTAGTCATGTACCTCTGATAAAGGAATTTCATTGAAAAATATAAGTTGTACTAAAGAAGAAGAATGTAACTAAGATCATGGCCATGATCCTAGGATGTATACATGCCATGATTTGTGAATCTTTTATTTTTTGAAAGCCTTTTTTTGTAACCTTAGGTCCAAATCCTATATATAAAGTTTTAGTCTTAGTGCTCAAGGAGAGCTTGTAGAAGAACATTTCTGTAGGGTAAAGTACATGGATTTCTCATATCTCTTAATCTATTTTATTTTATTTTTATGTCATAATTTCATATTCTTAGTAAATCTTTATGGAGCCCTATTAATAAGGCTTTTTAATAAATAGGCTTAAGGCATATTTAACCGGCCCATGACTTAAGCTCAACTTAAAGGGCTTAATCCAAGTAGATGTATCCACTCACTCGCTATAAATAGTATAGAAGGCCCCAGATAAGGGGGATTCCTCTTTATTCTTTTACTCTCATTATTACATTACAATTTATTTTCTCATCACAAAGGCTGACTTAAGTATTGAAGCGACCTTATCGAAATACTTTCCGGTATCCCTTGTAACCATTTTTTTGTTTTGTAAGTATCAATGTACTAAGAGAAAATCTACAATCAACAAATTGGCACTGTTTGTGGGAATGATAAAAAAGAAAAAGGGGAAGAGTGTAATCGATGATCATCGCTTGGAAAGGAACTTCAAAAAGTATAGAATAAAGTGTGCAATTCAATGGTATTCTACTCCATGTTTGATTCTTTTAGATCCCTCGATAGTGTTCGGTTGAATTTCTTCCCTCTATCTAGTTACATTTGTTTATAATTTGCTAAAAAACTCCAACTCCGGGCTTCATTCATTTTCTTTCTAAAGGACTTTGGCTTCAAATGTCTTTCACTTAAGATTTAGATTGTTTGTATATATTTCACAAGAGGAACCATCGTGTTGGATCCATCTTTGGAAGATAACGTGAATTGCGCATGACGTTTTTCTTATTGCAATAGTTTAACAACCACAATCATGGCTGGTTTATAAGCGTCATCCTCGAGCGCAACCACCATAACTTTATGATGGCTTAGTTCGTAACCATTCGTAACCGTTATCTTCAAGCATAACCACCGCAACTTCATCCACCATATGTTTATAATTACTACTCTCATGTTCAGGTAACGGCAACGCCATCTTCTGGTGGTTTATAATTGTTATCGCTTGGTTCTTCGTGGCTGCTGGGAATAAAGAAAGCAGCAAGAGATACTCACTTACGGCATTCTATCCACAGTGGAAGATCAGTATAGACTAAAACAAATATCCATGACAGTTATTTGTAGGAACTGTTGAGTAATGGCTAGCCTTCGCAAAAGGATTTTTTTTTTTTTTTAAATCGGTGTAAGAGTTTAGCTTCAATGGAAATGCAACCAAACCAAACAATCATGACAAGTTGAGCATTTATCTGAGAGGGCCAACATGCTATTAATTGCTAAATTCCGAGCAAGATTCACTAAAGGAGTTGAATTGCAATAGCTTTGTGCCGAGCTCTTCAAATGTCTGAGCTCTTCTTTGTGTACGATATGATGAATCCGAGCAAAGTACATGGTTCCTGAAGCACCAAGACCCACTCACATTTCACCGATGAGACAAGCAGCTAAGTGATTGTGATCTACCTACCTCATTCTTAATTCTCAGTGTTCTCAACGCGAGCTCCTATCTGGAAGTGTAAAAAGGCTGCTTGGATAATGCTTATGTGGTCTTTGGTGTGTGGTAATGAGCCATCCTGTTGTTGTGAGCAAGTTGGTAGCATGATCACGTAGAAGTCTTGATACGAGATAAGCGCACCTATCAATTTTAATATAGCGGATATGAATCCGAGTCGATCCCTCAGAGATTTTGAGTACTAATATTAACTTTAGTTTTATTATCTAACCGGAAAATTATGATGAGTTGAATGAATTAAAAATACTGAAATTAACAACTAAACTATTTATGAGACTTGACTAAACAAATTAGAAAGCAATAAATTACTAACGACTTCAAGTATGCAATGATGTATTTAGAAATCATTTCCCCTAGTGTTTAACATGTAACCTTTTAAAATATATTCAATTTAGTTTCTATTATTCTTGACCGGAGGAATTCACAATTAAAGCTAATATCTTTCTCAAGCATATTAACCCTAATCCTAAATTATTTATCGGAATCTCTTCACTTAGTAATATAACTTAGAATTGCATTAATGTATAATGAATTCCCATGCAAATAATCAACTTTTCGGAAGAAACATGTATCTTATCTCTAAGTATACATGTAATTCTCTCCAATTATACTAAGATCTAATTACACATTCAATTTCTCAATCAATATGCATAATATCATATATTGACACTCTAGAATTATCAATCCATAACTAAACGACATAATTGAATCAAGAAAAGATAGAAACTTTCTTGAAATTATAATTCAATCCAAAGATTACATGAAACCCTAGATTCCATAATCCTAAATACTCGAATTCTAAGTTATCATAATGAATCTAAAAACGAGTTCCATCAAAAATATAAAATAAAGCATGAAAACCCCTCTTGATTTGATGAACAATCTTTCTAATCTTGAAATCGATGTTGTTCTTGCTTCTTTCTTGATTGATGTTCTCCTCAAATCTCCTCTCGTCTCTTGTGTCTCTGTTTCTGTAATGTCTCTCCCTCTTTTAAACCCTAAGATCCCCTTATATATGTGTATTACACGGATTTTATTTTCGTTACCAGACACGGCCTGGGACACGACTGTGTCCCTAGGACGTGTAACTTTCTGCACTAAGGCAAAATTTCTGTACAACTTCAAAACTTCAAAACTTCATAACTTCTTCGTTTGAACTCGGAATTGAGTGAAACTTGATTCGTTTTCTTCGTTTTCGAGCCTAGAACGCGTTTAAACCCTGAAATCAACATTTTACTCAATTAAGTATCATTTTCTTTAAAGAAAACCAAAAATGTGAGGGAAATACTATAAAATCACCATATGAAATATGTTTAAAATTAGAGTTATCAAGCCTCCGAAGATCCCGCATTAGATATGTTTTTGGAGATTTATTGGGTAGAACCACAGCTTACTTCCTTAAAGTATATTCCCTCATTGAGTTGGAGGCTGATCACTTGGGCATTACCATTAACCCACTCAATTAACCTAAGCTCTAATTCGCCTTCCTTGCGCTCGCTAGGCTCCTTCAAGTGCCTTTAGTTGCTTATTGAGCCCTCCCTCCTATTGATACTCCTCAAGGTTCGAAAGTCGGTTAGAGCACAATGCGTAGCTCACTCAAAACCCAAATGAGTATTCAGGTTTGATAAAACTCAGGGAAATAGGAAGTAAAAAGGATTTTGAATGTGAATGTAGATAGATATCACACACTCGGGATTAAGTTCAAAATAGAGTTCAATACAACTCACGAACACTAAATTAATATTTAAGTTTCAAATGAGAGGTTAAATATGACTTACTAACTCACTTAAATAAAGGGTTCACCACAATTTCAAGAAGAAGATTAATAAGAGCATAAGGAAGATTAAAAAGCAAACAACGCTCAATAATCCAAGACACAAGCTTAAATAAAATCCTTGAAATATATGATGGAAATAAATAAATAAAGTTCTTTTTCCATTAAAAAAAAAAAACTTATCCATAACCTAACACGTATGAAAGAAAGATATGCAGAGTCGAAACTAATTTTTTTTTCCTCATTATTTTGTTTGAAAAAAATAATGAATCAAAGAGAATCAAATCTTTCAACTCATCTTGAGTTATTGAATGTATAAGCTGAAGTATATAGTTTTCCATGTAAACATGCTATTGGAGCTGAAACTTTAATAAAGGTTATAAACATTAAATAAGAGACTAGGAGAGAAAAAAAGAGGAACAAAATTGGAATAAGGATAGGGAAAATGATGGAATGCCTTAATAGTATGTAAAAGCTTAGTTATACTTTTTTTATTTTTTTGCCTAATTAACTTAGAAATGTAAAATCAGTTAATTCGGTTAAAAATATAAATTTCTATATACAAAACAATTTTATGCTCGAGTAAACTCGAAATAGCCTCCTAAAATTGTAAAGTCATAGAATTACATGAATAAAATCGCGATTTTGATAACTATTATTCTCATAATAACTTTGTAAAATCATTTTATTAGCAATGCTAAAAAAAATCTTGAATATAAGTTATTATGCAATTAATCATTTAACAATTCATATTCATTTGCATAACTTATTATAAAAGAAAATATTATTAAACTAAGTCATATAATTGGTGTTATTTACCGATAATTTATGATAAAACTAAAATAATTGTAATATAGGCAATATAATATTATTATTTATGATGTATTAGTGGTGAGTAAGTACAGGATAGGTAAGTATGGGGCTTTACTTGTAGTCTATGCTATAAGTACTGGTTCTCAAACTCTTTTACCCATACCTTATCCTGTAACAACTGAAATCACCCTATACCCTAGGTATCTTATAGAACCTATAGATTGCACTTACTTTAAGATATTAAGTGTTATTTTAAGTTTTAAATTTGATAAGTTCTGCTTGAAGTAAACACAATATCATTTTTACTTCATTGGTTTCCCAATTAAAAAAAGGGGATTGCACTTTAGTGCTTTTTATTTTAGTTTGCAGTATTTGTTGTACAAAATTAACAACACATAATCATCTTACTTCTTACCACCACGAAAAGATATTGCAATCTTGGCAAATTTTACCATGAAAATTAACAACACATAATCAACCTTGAAAGTACTTTTATACTTGTCACTATGAAAATCCATACTATAAATGCTTAGCAAATTTCACTAAAAAATATCGTATGAATGACATAAAAAAGATTATGTTGTCATATTCTAGAGGAATCAGCATTCACAACCTTAAAGAGATGCTCCATTGCTTGTCTTTTGTTCATGTGTGGAAAGATCGGATCCATAGTATCCAAATGATGGAGCAATTGTAAAAGTGGCAAAAGGACGTGTAGTCATTAGCCTAAGTAAACTTTCCTGCATATCTACTCAATGTAGAATTGTTTTAGTGGCATTGTCCTCATGATAATTTTACGACAATTTGGTGCCGTAAAATGGGATAAATAGGAATTTAATACAAATCTTCACTAACTATGAAATATAATACTTAAATAATATAATTACAAAATGGGAAAATTGCGTACTATCTACAATTCATATTGAATCAAGATAAATGCTTCAAAAAAAAAAATGTAAACATAAAAGCAATAAATTCTTCAATACCAAGTGTGGCGAGTGGAACTTCTCAACGAGGAATTGTTCATGATATGACACTAACATGACTTCATCTGGCTCAGGTTTAAAGCTCAATTACAATTATATAAGAAACCAAAATAACATAACGCATCTAAATGTACAAGAGTAAGAACACTCAAAACCTAAACGTGGATTGTTTACTCAATTTCATACTTTTCGTCACGTACAAAACAATACCTAAACATGGATTCTCACCCTAAATTTCCTAAATGCAATGACTCTACTTACAACTATATTCTCAGAAAATTTTTGCAACAATTAAACCAATTTTAGCTTCCAACACTAAGAAAAATATGAAGAGATATTCTCACCTTAGCTTCAAAATGCAACTTGTCCTTTATCTTCAATCAATATCTATAATATTTTCATTAATAAAACTTGTCTTTACAAGATAAAGAAAACATTTATAAAAACAGTTAGTAGTATAAAATATTAAAAATATATTGCAATGAACTTAAATAGTTGATGTAAGAAAAAAAAAAAAAGAAGAAGAGCCAAATAAATATTGGAAGCTTACCTATTTCATATTTTTCAAAAATTTCCAAGTATTCTATGTCTAAAATTGGCTTTAAACTATTTCTTAACCAATCTTGTAGACTAACTAAGCTCTGAATAACTCCTAGCATCAAAGAGCTACGAAATTGATCAAGAAAATGACCAAAAGTGCTAAATGTGTAGCAATAGAGACTAGAATAAGCAAAATGTCCCTTACCATTCTAGAAAGAATTTTAAATTTTAAACTATTAGCATTCCACCAAGCTAAAATGTCAAAATCATCATTATTCTTTTCACGTGATTATTCTAAATATTGATTTGACTTAGATTTATATACATCACTTTCCTCATCTTCCATAAACCTTTCAAAATCATCTTTGATTTTTTTAGGGGAGTCATTCGAAACATGAATATCATCATCAATAATAAGTTGATCTTCCTCTATTTTCATACCATGCAAGGCTTAAGAACTTTGATCTGTAGTACACTCGGGAGCATTTTCATAAAACTGAAACAATCAAACAATTACATTCTTCATTTTCTTAAGCATTAACTCAACTTTTTCATTATTGCCATAAATTTCTTTATAACAATATTTCATAAACTTTAATGTAAATTTGGGATCCAACACTACAACAAAAAAACCATTAAATTTGTTTTATCAACACTTCCATAATATTTGAAGAACTTTGCTCTCATTTTTCTTATCGTAGATCCTTCTCTCACTCACTTGGAGATGTCAAAATGCTGACAACTTCATAAAAGTAAGAGTTAGATATAACATATGATCCTGATATCTTTTTTGCTGTCTCATAAAAATTTCTCAAAAACCTAGTTAAGACATTTCCATTTTCCCAATCAATTACTAAGCTCAATAATAAATGACGAGTCCTCATCTTCTAATCTTTGGAAAGCTTTCTTGAACTTAAGGGCTATTTCTAATATAAGGTAGGTAGAGTTCCATCAAGTGGAAATATCTAAACAAATAGATCCCTTATTAGTAATCCTTTTACACTTAATATACGATTGAAATTGTTGAGCTCTGGCAAGTGAACTTCTCACATATCTTACAACACTTCTAATTGAACCTACAAAATCCCTAAATTTCAGTTAACCCATCCTTTGCAATCAAGTTTAATATATGAGCAACATATCTCATTTGAAAGAAATCTCCATTTAAAATAAGCAAACCATCATGTTTATACCTTTCCTTAAGGCACTTTAAAGTAGTATCATTTAAAGAAACATTATCAACATTAATGGTAGAAATCTTATCTTTTAACCCCTATTCATGTATACACTTTTCAATCATCTTCCTAATATCTTTACCCTTATGAGTAAAAATGATAACAAAACTAATGATCCTCTTATGTAATGTCCACAAATCATCAACAAAATGTGCAATAAGACATAAATAGTTAAGGTTCCATATGGAACTCCAAAGTGTCAATTGTAAAAACAATTCTAGATTTTAAAGATTTAAACCTCTCCATCAATTTAGACTTCTCACAAACATAAAGCTTCATGTAATCCTTAGCTATTGTAAAACATGATATATGCTTGAAGATTGGTTATGCTACACATAAGAAATCTCTAAACACTTCACGCTCTACAAAAGAGAATGCTTACTCATCAATAATAACCATTCAAGCAACCATACTTCTTTGGTATTCTTGGTTAATTTTCTAAGGCAAAAGATTGTTGCTAGTAGTACATCCTTCCCTATATTTTTAAATGATGTAAGGAGTATTTACTTTTTATCTTTATTCTTAGGATACTTAGGAGACACTTTTAGATGCTTCAACATAGAAGAAGCAACATAATTGCAATTATTATCTATTTATACAAGGTAGTTTTTAAATTCAACAGAAAAACATAACCTACAAGAATGTCCTTGGAATAGCAACATACAGATGTCACCATTCAAAAAATTGCACATGATTGTTCTTTTTGGAAAAGCGGAAACATGTAAATTACCAAAAACCTAGAACAAAATGAAAAATGAAGCTTAGAGTTGAAATTACCTTGGAGAGAAAAGAAAAAATTTTGAATTTAAACTTAAATCAAAGGTTGAAAATGGGAGGAGGAGGTGTTGCACAAAAGAAGGAAAGAAAAAGAAATAGAGATTGTCCTTTAAGAGAAAGTAGTAGTGTATATTGTATAGTTAGGGTTTTTGTGGCTAGCCATTTCTTTTCTTTTCTTTTTTAAGTTGAAAAATTGCAACAAAATTTATTTATTTATTAATATTACTATATTAAAGGGTAGTTATAAGGCACCTTGAAACCTTTACCTTATATGCTCTAAAGTATAGGTTTTAGAGTAGGTGCATGGTACTTTGAGTTAATACTCATACTCTACCTTATAGGAGCAAGTTTTAGGATATTACTACCTAGAAACTACCCTATGACTCTTAATACCCACCAAAACAACTTGGTGGAGTAGGGTCCAGTGGATACCCTATATGATAGGGTTACTTACTCAACTTTATGAGGCATTACTAATAAAAGTAGCAATTGAGGAAAAATTATTAATTAAATTAATTTTGTATCAAATAATTTAATGTTATTATCCATTGTGGAAAGAATTAAGAAAAAAGAGAATGTCATCAAGAAATAAATGTATTGTGAGAATGTAAGATGCTAGTTATTGCATTTAAGCCATAAACCTCATCCTTACAAAAACAAATACCTAATTGACCAACAGTTCTTAGTAAAATTTCATGCCAATTTTTTATGAAATATATTACTTTTCTAATCGCAAATATATGGATGAAATTGTATGTACGTTTTTCAGTGCTTTATATATCAACCTAAGTTATATGATTCCCGATAAGCCACAAATTTCTGGTTCTTATTTATACAACTGATGCATAAAAATAACGAGACATGTATTTTCATAACTTTTTTGTGGTACTTATTTATATATTGGCCTAAGTCATAAAGGTGTAAAGGGAGTACAAGTATAAACTTTTTTCACTTTTAATAATAGCATTAAGTTTGTAATAGTAGTTGCATAAATGACAAATAGAGCAAATGTAAACCCCTTACCTAACCCTTCCCCACCTTCCCTTTTTCTTTTCTTTTTTTTTTTTTTTTTTTTTTTGCAATTTGTGGTTATAGTGTTTAGTTTTTTGTAACACTTCTATAAAAGTGGCAAATGTGTAAGTTCCAACTTTTGTTACTTACATGTAATAGTGTTAAAGTTCCTAGTAGCACTTGCATAAATGACCAATAATGCAAATGTATCTTCTTCTTTTTTTTTTTTCTCTTATACATTTGTGATTAGAGTCATAGTTGTCAAAATTGTTATTCTACTCACGCGATTCTACATATTAATGATTTTATGAGACTCTTATAAGTTAACTCGTATATAAAATCATTTTCTTATAGAAACTTATGTTTTTAACTGATTTTATATATCAAATTTGCTTAGAAATGTATCGATTCTACATATGTGAGTTGAATGGGCTTAAAATAAAAAATATAACTAGACTTCTATTATACCATCGACTATTAATGCATTAAATCATCTTCTCTATTCTATTTCAATTTTGTTCCTCTTTCTATCTCTCTTAGCCCCTTCTTTGATATTTATGGCATTTATCCAAATTCTAACTCCAATAGAAAAATTTATAAAAAAAGCTATATATTCAAGTTTATACTATTAGCAACTAAAAATAAGTTGAAACATTTGACCTTTTTCAATTCATTGAATTTTTCAAACAAAATAATGGGAAAAAAAAATAGTTTTGACCCTACTTATCCTCATTATGTGATTGTTAGATTATAGGTTAATAACTTTTTATGAAAAAAAAAAAACTAAATTTCTTCATTTTTTTAAAATTTCCATCATATATTTCAAGTTTTTTATAATTACTACAAGTAAATCTATAGTTTTTTGAAAGTTATATTACATAGGTTATAGAAACTTACATTTTTATTGTTTCAAAACATTTCAATTTTGTAGATCCTTTAGTGATTTTAGGTAAAATTGTGAGTTTAAAAACTTTAAATTTAGAGTGTTAAGTTTTGGTAACACTTATATAAGTGTCAAAGGTATAAATAGAGTATAAGTACTAAGGATGAGAGGGTAACCCTATCATATAGGGTAGGTTTAAGCTAGTAGAAAGCTTAAAGTAAAAGGTGAAGAAATGCGAAAATTGGAATAAGAAAACAAGATAAACAAGCAAACCACGAACAATTCCAAAGATGTGACGCAACAAGGAAACTTAGTAGACTCACAAAACTAGCTAGATATGACACACGAGCAACTCGGTGAGGTCATTTGCCACTTAACATTGCTTAAGGAATAGGATAAGAGTGAGAAAAGGGTAAACACACTAGCTTATGAAGGATAAGTACATTTAATATCCGATGTATGATGCGACTACATATTACAAAGAATATTTATACCCGAAATATTAGGGCATCTTATTTAAAATGGAAAAGACAAAAAAGGGTATTATTTAAAAGATAGGAATCAACTTTTCGGATTGCTCACATGCAACCGAGCTAGAAGACTCTAAGGACTCATATGGAGAATACTAACTTGAAGCCCCATTTAAGACAAGGATTCCTATTCCGACCTCCATGATTCACTCTAATAATAACCTGAATACGAAGCTCTCATGTGCACCAACATAGTTTCTAAAGTTGCTAAATCGAAGTGCTAATCTACCCAGCATATAGGCCAACTTATCGAGAAGTCATCATACCATAATACAAACAACATCTAAGTTGACCAACCTCAAGCGACTGTTTGAGTCGAACTTTTGAGCCAACCACCTGCACCCGACCCCAATCCCAACTGAATATCTCCTAATGGTTGATTGACTAAGCTCTAATCTAATCTAAATTAGGTTGACTCTGACTGCAAACCTTCTTTTCTTCATTTCATCCGAATTGTACTATATTTTAGAACATTAGCTACCATGCGACGTGTATCTGTTAGCATAACATTCCATAATGATTTTCACCTTTTTCCATATAAAATATTATTTGTCTCTTTTACCCTTTTTAATATTATTCATGTATCCCAATTGTAAATTACCTTTTTCTTTTTCATGTATGTTTGTAACCCTAGTGGGGCTAATATATAAACCTCACTTATTGTACACAAACATAACCATTTTTATGATCAAAATACAAGTTTCCTCTCTTGAACAACCCTATTGTTCTCATTATCCTCTTAACTCTTATCTATTCCCTTTAGCAAGGAGTAGTGGCAAGTGACCTTATAATTTAGATTGATGAGTCATATATGGCAGATTGTAAGCCGAGTATGATTGATTGGTGTATCATATCCAGTTGGTAGCTACTTGAACTTTGCTAGCTTTCTTTTGTTTTCTTTTGGTACTCTTCATTGTAGTGCTGCTTCCATGTGTTCAACCCTAGAGACCCATCAGGTATTGTCTAAAAGAAGTAATGTATAAGGAATAATAGATGGGTACAAATGAGAATTCAAAGAAATTGATGATTAGTGCAATGAATCCTTTCACATGGGGGTTAGACACATGGTGATTAATTACTAAGCACTTTTAGTAGAAATAGACAAGTTGTACAATTAAGCTGGGGATTGTTGAGTGAAGGTGGGGATCTTTCCAAGAAGAGGTGGGTTCAGACGTGCTTTGGGGTTCTTAGCATTAGTATTGCTGAGCTGCTGGTCTGTAGGGTCATAGCCAAGTAGACGTGTGAAATGACTAAGCTATTAGTGGAGCATATTTCAAGTTGGCACTTGACTATTAACAGACGAGAAGTTACTTGGCTCCGCATATGGAGTTGGTCAGTAATAAGGATTAGCTCAACCTTGGTAAGAGTTAGTTGGAACAATAGAATTTACTTCATCAATCCCCTGAGACCTTGAGCTCAAGCTCCAATTAAAGGTCCAGTTGTTTGATTCCTATCATCCTCTTTGGGTGATTTAGATTTGGTATCAAATTTAGCTGGTCTTCACCCAATACTCCTTCAAGTTGACAAACGCTGAGGTTGGCAATATTAAAAGTGTCAGAAACTCTATAGTCTTTAGGTAATTCTAATTGATAGGCATTGTCATTGATTTTTTTGAGTACTATGAGGGAACCTTCGGCTCAAGTAAACAACTTATTCTTTCTCTTATTTAAAAATCTCTCCTTACTTAAGTGCAACCATACTAAATCAATAGGCTAAAACTGTGCTGACTTCCTTCCTTTACTCTTTTCTCTAAGCCTTTTGGCAGCTTGGTCAATCTATTGAGTGTCCTTCTCGTTGATTTGTTGTAAAGACTGTGCTTGAGCTCTCATGTTAAGGTCTTCTTCCTTGAACATAGGTACTGGGGCATAATTAAAGGGTAGCTTTAGATTGAAGCCATAAATGACTTCAAAGGGTGTTTTGTTTAGTGGTATCATGCATCGTACAATTGTAAGTAAATTCCACTACAGGTAAATAGACATCCCAATTAGTTAAGTTCTTCCCTACTGCAACTCGGAGCAATGATCCTAAAGTGCGATTGACTACCTCTATTTAGCTATTGGTTTGGGGATAATAAGAAGTGTTAAATAGTAGTTTAGCCCCCATAGGACGCTAAAGTGTCCTCCAGAAATGGCTCATAAGCTTTGGATCTTTATTCAATATTACATTTCTCAACATGTTGTGTAAGTGAATAATCTCCTGTAAAAAGAGAAAAGTAATAACTGAAGCATTGTTAGTTTTAGAATAGAGCACAAAGTGTGCCATTTTACTAAATCTATCTACGAAGACCATCATAGAATCTTTCCTTTGAGTAGTTCTCGATAATCCGAAAACAAAGTCCATACCTAACTTATGCCAAGGTCTGGTTGGGATAGGCAAAAGCATTACTTTTCCTTATTCGGCTCGACATTTAGCTTTCTCACAAGTATCATAGGCCTTAACACTCCAATGCATAGCTCACTACATCTTAGGCCAAAAGAACCTTCCACTAAATAGCTCATACTTCCTCTTCTCTCCAAAATGGCCAAAGAGTCCTCTACCATGAGCTTCCCTTACTAACAGCTCTCATGCAAAATAGGTTGGCACACATAACTTACCACTTTAGAACAAATAACCATCTTCCATATGGTATTCGTTTACCAATCTTCCCTCTACGCATGATCTAAATATAAGACCAAAATAGGGGTCTTGAGGGTACTACTCTTTGATGTTTGCAAATCCTAAGAGTCTTGTCTATAGCTCAGTCAAAAGAACATGTTGGCATAATAAGGCATCGGTTACTGCATTAGACTTGCACTGTTTGTACTTGATTATAAAGTTGAATCCATCCAAGAATTCAACCCATCGCGCTTGCTTCTTTGATAATTTGGTTTGACTTCTGAGGTACCTCGAGGACTCATGATTTGTGTAAATGACAAATTCTCTTGATAATAGGTAATGCTACCATACCTTAAGTACTCAGATAAGGATTGGGAGTTCTTTGTCATATACCAAGTAGTTCAACTAAGGTCCTCTCAACTTTCTCATTGTGGTAAGCAATGTTGGCCTTCTTGCATTAAGATAGTGCCTATGCCTACACCAGATGCATCACACTCAAGCTCAAAACTTTTCTCAAAGTCGGGTAAAGCGAATAAATTATAAAGGTTAATCTTTCCTTAATCTCAATAAAGCTTCTCTCTTCCTTCTCTCCCTACCTAAAATCTACGTTCTTCTTTGTCAACCCTATAAAGGGTGTAATAATAACACTAAAACCTTTGATGAATCTTTAGTAAAGGGATGCTAATCTATGGAAACTTCTCACCTCGGTATAGGTGTTTGGGATCAACCATTTGACAATAGCTTGGATCTTCTCATTATTGACTCGCAAGTCTCCTCCACAAATTGTATATCCTAGAAAACCACTTCTTCCTGACAAAAACAGCACTTTTTCAAATTGCCAAATAATCTCTCCACACAGAGCTCATCAAATACGGCACAGAGATGCTTAAAGTGGCTTAGTAGGTTGACACTATATACAAGGATGTTATTAAAGTATACTACAAAACACTTTTCAATTAGGTTTCTCAATAT
Organism: Lumnitzera littorea; assembly: GCA_024138015.1. Taxonomy (NCBI): domain Eukaryota; kingdom Viridiplantae; phylum Streptophyta; class Magnoliopsida; order Myrtales; family Combretaceae; genus Lumnitzera; species Lumnitzera littorea. The sequence goes on along the minus strand of JAMXBB010000009.1, from coordinate 102,632,655 downwards.
ATGGTTCATTAATCTCATGAAGGTGCTCGAGACATTTGATAAGCCAAAAGGCATTTCCATCTATTTATAAAGACCATACCTAGTCTTAAATGTAGTTTTGCACTTGTCTCTTAACCTCATTTGGATCTGATGGTAGCCAGGCTTTAGATCAATTTTATTGAAGACCCTAGATCTATTTAGTTCATCCAACATATCCTCTAACTTAGGGATAAGATACTAGTACGTGATCGTGATTTAGTTTACGGCTTTACTATTTATGCATATATACTAGGTACCATACTTTTTTTATGCAAAGAGTGTCGACATAGCATAAGGGTTGAGACTTTCCCTTACATATCCTTTTTTTAGTAACTCATTGACTTGTCTTTAGAGCTTTATAGTTTATTTGGGATTCATCTAATAAACTAGCTTGTTTGGTAGGGCAGTGCTGGGTATTAATTCAATGCAGTGTTAGTTCCTTGAAAAGGGGGTAATCCCTTAGGCAACTGTTCAGGAAATGGATCGATATACTCATCCAATAGCTCCTTGACCTTTGAGGGTAGCTCAATTTGCTCCTTCAGCTCTAGTAGTCGTCTAATTAACAAAAAGTTTGGGATGTCTGCCTTAATAGCTTCTCAAAGCTTAACTTTACTTAGAATCAAGGCCTTCTTAGATCCTCAAGTAAGTTTAGCTTGTAGCTTATTAACTTAACTTGTGTTATAGAGTTCAAAGTAATCTTCCTACCATCTTTCTCGAACACATATGTGTTCCTAAATCCATCATGGATAACCCTCCATTTAAAAAGCTAAGGTCAGCCTAGCAACATACCAACGCATATACGGGCAACACGTCATAAAGAATTTCATCAAAATAGTTCCTAATAGAGATCAACAGTAACACTTGCTGAGTAACATGTAATGCTCCCTTCTTATTCATCTAATATAGTTTATAAAGCCTTGAATGTGAAATGGTCAGCAATTTGAGCTCCTTATCCAGGTTGGTAGACACTACGTTAGTGCAACTTCTACTGTTTACTATGAGTACACATACTTGCTCATTCACCTTAAATGTGATGTGGAATAGATTATCTCTTCGCTCTTCCTCAGTAGAGGGTTCTATACTCATCACACGTCAGATAACCAAAGTTAATTTGTTTAGATCCTCAATAAACACATCCTCTTCAACAAGCTCATCCTCCTAGGTTATCTCCTTCTTGGGAAAAACCTTCTCCTCGAGCTCCTCATCAGTACTATCCATGTCAAGTCTCAGAAAGTCTCCTTTGATAATCATAGTTCTTTTGTTTGGACATTGGGCAGCCATGTGCTTAAATCCTTGACAATTAAAATACTTGATTTGACTCGTCTTTCTTCCAGATCCTTTCCCCTTCTCATAAGTTCTCGGCGGAACTTCACCATCAATTGGTCGGCTCTTCTATTTAGTTCTGACATCTATTCTTCTACTTGGCTCAGCACTTTGTTAAGCTTAGTAACTTCCTTGAGTGAGTTAGCTTAACAGGACCGATCAACTCATTGGAGGTCGGCTTGACCTATTCTTCCTTTATCTTTCCACTCGCTAGGCTATCCTTATAGCCTTGTCCAATATAGTAACCGGTTGAAGCTCAATGACATCTCAGATGTTGCCTCTCAATTTGTAAGAAATTTAGATACTATTCGAGCTTATGGTTAATCTACTTCACATCGAATCATAAGTATTTTGAAACTCCTGAACATACTCATCAACAGTTTAGCTTCTTTATCTTAACTCTTGAAGCCATGCAAAAGTGTCTTACAAATAAGTGGCATGAATCTGGTTCTAAATGTCCTCTTCATCTCGGGCTAAGTATTCACTTCTCTATATCCTTCTCGTCTCCTCATAACTTGAAAGTTCTTTCACTATATTGTAGCATAACTCGAGAACTCTACAGCATAGTCCTCACTTTCTCATGATCTTCATATTGGTAATAATTAAAAACATGCTTTACCTTCTCTTTCCTGTTTAGATTGTCATCGGTGTTTCCAGAACCATTGAAACTCGAAATCTAAAGCTTCACATGATTGGTAGTTCGAGGTGCTCGAGCTCTCTCCTCTTCCTTAATGTACTCTTCTTCACCTTCTGATGTGTCTTCAGGGTTGGATACATGGAGATGCACCATAATGAAGCAAACAAAAAATAAATAAGGAAAAAGTTAGCAAAGTCCAAATAACTACCGAATGGATATGATACACCACCTAATCCTACTCTGCTTATAATCTACCGGATATGATATACCTGTCCAATTTGAAAGGTCACTCGCCATTACTTCTTACTAAAAGAAATAGATAAGAGTTAAATGATAACGAAAACACTAAGTTACTCATCGTGAATAACTCTGTATTGATTAGTTCATTATCTGCATACAAGAAAGTAGGGATTTATATACCTATCCACTAGGGGTACTTTACATATATGAAAAGACAAAAATGTATTCTACAATTAGTTTACATAAAACATACTAAAAGGGGTAAAAAAGGTGAAGAATATTCAATATGGAAAAGAAGGAATCATTCTAGAATATTGTGTCAGAAGATACGTATCACTTTATGGCTGGATAGGAGAAATATGATACAAGGTAAGCAGAAGTAGAATAACATTTGTAGTCAGGGGCCAACTTGATTAGGATCAAGTCGAGAGCCAATCAATCTGATAAAGAAGTCAGTTGAATTGGAGTGAAATGCTTGTGGTCAGTAAGGGAGCTCGACTCAGCCATTCCTAGGCTGTCTTCTAAAATGAGACTTCATTGCTCGATAGGAGCATGTTTGACACATGTGAAGATTTGACAAATAGGTCGACAGGAGATTAGTTCGGCATAGGGATCCCTGTCTCGGCTTTAGTTTTGAGCTAGTATTCTCCGTACGAGTTCTTGGAGTTCTTTAGCTTGACTATGGGTGATTGGTCTAGAGGCCTGATTCCTATCACCTTCTTCATACATATCACTTAATTCAATCCTTTTCTATACACGTCATCCTACTCCTCTACCTCAATCTTGTTAAGCTAAGATCTATCCTCTTGCAAGCTATGCGGCTTGGGAAGTGTTCTATACAGCCTCAGTAGGTCAAAAGGCTAATGCATGAATAGCTTTGATTAGATCAGCAATAAGGTTAGACATCTCATCAATTTATTTATCTATACTTCTAAGGGTGTTTTGGGGTTGTCGTATATTATGGGCAATACTACTATTATTGTCTCCAATACTAATGTTGATACTTAGATCTATCATCCTCTCGACAAAGCTTGGTTACACACTTAGAATTCACAAAACAATAGATACTGTCCTCTTAAGTCGAACAATTCGCTAATAAGAATCAACCCTCCAGACTGAGCACGTGAAGCCGAGTCAGAAGACTCTAAGGACTCATGAGGAGGATAATTGCTTGTAGCCCCATCTAGGACAAGAATTCCTATTCTGACCTCAATGATTTACTCTACCACTGACTTGAGTATCGAGCTCTCTAGTGCACCAAAATTGTCTCTAGAACTGCTAAGCGAATTTACCGACCATTCGACTAAGCATGCCTACCTGCTAAGCAACAGTACTATAATCTTGACACCATTTAAGCATACTAGCCTTAACCACTGTCCAAAGTTGAGCTCTTGAACCAAATAGGATCCAACCCCAATCTAAGGCGAATATTAATTAGTGACTGAGTGGGCGAGGACCAACATGATCCAAATCAGGTCAGCTCTGATAACATACCTTCTTTTTCCTCATTTCGTCCAAATTGTACTATATCAAAGCGACTAGCCACCATGCGACACGTATCTTTTAGCACAATATTCCAGAAGGTTTCTTTCCTTTTCTATACGGAATATTCTTTGTCTCTTTTGTCCCTTTTAGTATCATTCATATATCCCAATTGTAAATTACCCTTTTATCTTTTCCCTATATGATTGTAACCTTAATGGGGCTAGTATAAATACTCCATTTGTTGTATGTAGACACAATACCTTTTGATTATCGGAATACAAGTTTTCTTTTTTAGTAACCCTAGTGTTCTCATTATCTTCTTAACTCTTATCAATTTCCTTTAGTAAGGAATAGTGGCTAATAACCTTGTAATTCAGACCGGTGAGTCATATTTAACAGATTTTAGGCCTAGTAGAATCGATTAATGCGTTATATCCAATCGATAGTTACTTGGACTTTGTTGGCTTTTCTTTTTGTTTTCATTAGGTTTGTTTATGTTGTGGTAATGGCTCCATGTATCTAACCCTGGAGACGCATCGGCTTTGTTGGTATCAGAGCACAGTTTGGAGAGGAAGTGTGTGATGTTACAGTGAAGTTTTGGTTCATGTTTACTATTTGTAGTTGCTATGTTCCTTTCATAATTGCTTTAGTGTGTTCGTATAGGGTAAAGTTTAGAGATGTGATCCATGTAGTGAGGATTTGTGTATTGGTAAGTGTGATTCCATTGTTACTCTATTTTTACTATGTTTTTCACTACAAAAACAGAGCAAGTTCATTTATATCACGTTTAAATGATTATTGAGTATTAAAATTGTTAGAGTGTGTTACTTAAAGTTTTGGGTAGTAAGGTAGAAGTATTTTCCGTGTATCGTGTTGTTAATCTATTTAAGAAGTATTATAGCATGTCGAATTTGAGTGTTCATGGTATTATTGGTGATCAGAGTAGTGGTGCTCAACCTAGTCGTAGTCATAACGGTAGTAACACTCTAGGGTCAGTTAATGATAAACTCGACAAACTTACTATTCTTGTTGAGAACCTAGTTACTACAATGCAAGTTAACAGACAATAACCCTAGGATATACAACACCATAACCTACCAAAAAATGCTTCTAAGAGACGCTATGGCCAAGGTAACCAAGTTAATCACCCAGTTCGACCCCTTAAAGCTGGAGGAGTAGTAGACCGAGTTACTAGACAAAGGCTAGAGTTAGAAGAGATTGAGGAAGATGATGAAGAGATAGATGTCGAAGAGTATGGAGAGGAAGAAGAAGAGGCTGAATATTATCGAGTATAAGAGCGATGATGCTGAGCTCCTCAAGGACTTGATAATATTAAGGTTCAAATTTTACCCTTCAGTAGAAGTGGAGATGTAAATGAATATTTGGAGTGGGAAGAGAAGGTGGAGAAAGCGTTTAACCGTTATGGATATACAAATGTTTTTAAGGTTTGACTTGCTGCACCAAAGTTTACTAGGTATGCCACTATGTAGTAGAAAAATCCGAATGCAATAAGAGCAAAGGATGGAAGATGAGGGGTAAGAACATGGGATGAGACAAAGATATTGATGAGGGTAGATTTTTGCCTAAGACTTACTTGTAGGATACGTTTGCAGCTGAGTAGGATCGATTGGTGTATCATATTCAATCGGTAGCTACTTGGACTTTGGTAGCTTTTCTTTTTGTTTTCATTCGATTCATTTACATTGTGGTGCTGCCTCCGTGTATTTGACCTTAGAGACGCATCACTCACACATACATTTCTCTATATAAAAGTTCAAGCTAATTGTTAACATAGCAACTACCTTAAAGAATAATAAATTCAATTGAAATTTGCTTTCTTTTCGTGTGTTCGAAACATGGTAAAATAGAGCACTTCATAACAAAGGTCTTACAGTAACAACAAAACTTCAAATACTCTCTTAAACACCTAAACTTACCTTCATTGTATTCGCAGCACACTTAACAATAATACTACACACTACATAGTAATAATTACAATTGAACAGCAACTTACCCAAACAAACCTTCGCTTTGATACCAAAATAATACGCCATGCTAAGAGCAAACAAGGGTGACCATATTGGGATAGGTCTAAACTTGCAAAAAGCTTGAAGTGAAAGGTGAAGAAATGCGAAAGCTGAAATAAGAAAACAAGATAAACAAGCAAACCACAAACGATTCTAAGGATGTGACACATCGAGAAAACTCCACGGACTCACAAAACTAGCTCGATGTGACACACAAGCAGTTCAATGAGGTTATTTGCTATTTAGTCTTACTTAAGAGTTAGGATAAGAGTAAAAAAAAAAGGCAAGCATACTAGCTTATGAGAGAAAAGTATATTCAATATCAGATGTATGATGCGACTACATATTACAAAGGGTATTTATACCCGAAAAGTTAGGGTATCTTACCTAAAATGGAAAGAAAAAAAAGAGAGTATTATATAAAAGAAGTAATGTATAAGGAATAATAGAAAGGTACAAATGAGAATTCAAAGAAATTGATGATTGATACAGTGAATTCTTTTATGTGGGGGTTAGACACATGGCGATTGATCACTACGGTGCTTTTGGCAGAAACAGACAAGTTATACGATCAAGCTGGGGATTGCCAAGTAAAGGTGCCGAGTAAACTTGGGGATCCTTCCAAGAAGAAGTGTGTTTAGACATGCTTTAGGGTTCTTGGCATTAGTACTATCAAGCTACTAGTCTATACGGTCATAGTCAAGTAGACATGTGAAATAACTGAGCTATCAATGGGGTATATTTCAAGTCAGCACTTGATTACTAACAGACGAGAAGTTACTTAGCTTGATACGTAGAGTTGTTTGGTAGTAAGGATCAACTTAATCTCGGTAAGAGTTGGTTGGATTAATAGAATCCGTTTCACCAGTTCCTTGAGACCTTAAGCTTAGGCTAAGGTTAAAGGTCCAGTTATTTGATTCTCATCAGTATGGGTTGCAAAGTTTCAGAATTTGTACCTATAGGACAGAGTACGGATAGAGCCTTAAACCTTACTTACCTTATACCCATTCACCCTAATTACAGACCATTTTCATTTTTTATTTTATTTCTAAATATTAAATGTAACTCTTTAACATATTTTGGAGACATTATAAGAAAGTTTATTTATGATATGGTTTCCAAACTTTAGCATATTTATACTTATAATAGGAATTATTTGGCAGAGTAGTCGTACCTCGATTGGTAATATGACTTGTACTCATATAATATATCTTCATCCCTTTAGGAGGTAGCTTTTTCTTTTTCCTTGTTTGATTAAGAAGAAGGAATAAAAAGATACTTATCTTAAGCTGATTCATTTCATTTTCCTTATAATTGTTTTTTTTTTTTTTAGGCTAACTAAAATATACATTACTAACTTATAGGAAGGAGGGAATTAAAATTAATATTGTTAGACTTGGACTGGTTGTTGACTTAGGAATAAAAAGAGTTAAGGGTAAAGAGAGTTGAACCTTAATTGGTAAGAATATCAAAATGCAATTCGTATTTGTTTACAAAATAAGAAAAGTTTTCATATTTTTAAAGTTTAAAAGTTGAGAGCTTTTGACATTTTACATTTTGATTCCCTTGAGTCCAAATTTATTTCTTTAATAAGTCGGTGTACTTCTTTATAAGGGTAGGCACTGTTTGGTTGATATAGTTCACCCCCTTTATTGAGCTGAATAAAATATTACAGTTTGTTTGTTTTTTTTTTAATGGAACTTAACCATATAGTTTAGTTCATAAATCTTTCTAACTTAATTGAAACCATTTAGTTCGATTCGATTTATGATTCGAACTATTTATGTCAAATTTTCACTAAATATTTTTATTTCTAATAATATATTTTCTTTTTTATTAAATTTTCATACGATTTAAGTTTATTTCTCATATATTTATTATATATAATTATACTTATTAAAAAATTGCACAAAATCTTGATAAACTTAACTTGATTGGATGTGAATAAGAGACTTTATTTAGACAGACAAATAACAAGGAGGAGAAGTAGAGCTATCGGTCTAAAAGCGGTATGAAGAAAACTAAAAAGATACATCAAAACTGAAAAAGAGATTAGAGATATGTAAAGAGCACAAAGGTTAGATCCTTAATTTGAAAATATATAAGAAAAAGACAATTTAAAAAAGAAAAATTTTGAGATGTAAAATTTCAAATAAAACTCACTTAACTTAATTTTAATAATTGACTTATAAATAAGATAAAGAAAAATAAAATATAAAAAATTTGATGAAATCTATAAAGATTATTCGTAAAAATAAAAAATAAAAAATAAAAAAAATTGTATGAATTTTTTTTGCTTAATTAACTGATTTAGTTTACTTCAAAACGATTTAGTTTTGTTTAAACAAAGTGAAAAAAACTAAAGAAAAGGATCTTAATTAAACCGTAACTCATTTATATATAATCGAATTGGAATGGAACTATTTACAAAAAATTTTTTGTTTGCTAAAGTTTGCTTATCCAGCCATACCTCTCTAGCAAAAATCAAAAGAATTAGTGCATTCTGACGTGGAAATGCCAACCAGACTGGACCTTACCTTATAAGAACTAGAATGGACCATGTACGCCAACTGGATCTTCCGAGTTTGCTGGTCAAGGTAAGTCAAAGGTGTAATTTAAACCAACTCCATAACCATATCAAGCAGACGTTAGGGTCAACTTGAATGTGGCAACACCAATGGAAACCGATTTACCCCGTTAAAGTTATTGTTGTCACTTGTCACGGTCCTTCTCCACCTAAGTATTTATACGTGAGGGATGAAAGGGACGGACAAAAGTGCATGCCACTGCAACTCGAAGTCCACAGTACAGACGTCAAACCCAAACTTTCCGATTAGATCTCCTTCTTTACATCTCACGGTCCATTGTGTCCCTCCACTCCACCTGCCATTTTGCAAACACCAAAGGCATCCCACATCACTAAATCCAACTCTCATCTCCTTTTGTCCTTTTTCTCCTATTACTTTTTTCAACCGAAAGTTGTGAACATTCGAAATCTAACCCCAATAACCCCTCTTAACATTTTAAAAATAATTAGTTATTGGTTGCCACCTAGTGGAGAAAATTCCAGACAAATCTGAAATCCAAAGCTATGCATGAACCAATCACCATCCTGCATAAATAAATAAAAGAAGATTTATTGGTAGTAATACCAACCTATTTGAATGAACTGCATGTTAGTTAGTATTAATGATAGGGTTTAATTTTTAGATTGTGGAACCGGTGTTTAGGTTTTGGCTCACGACTTCATGGGATTAGTAGCTAACTCTCCATGCACATAACTAGTAGAAATTAAAATGGGCAATACTATGCTGTTACAGTTATACTTGTCAAAAGCTAAAATGGTAGTTTGTAAACAATTTGAAGGAAATTTACGTGCTTTTAAGTATAATGGCAGACTACACTGATGGAAAAAAGAAGCACAAAGGTGTAGATCAACTACACAAATATCATAAAACAATTATCAAATGGATATAGTGAAAAAATTTCTCAAGCCTATTTTATCCTGTAATAAAATGTTTTTCGACTTTCTATTAAGAGATCCTATATCATCAAAATAAAAATTTGTTTGATAATTCCTATTTATTTGGCAAGTCAGTTCGCAACTGCATCTTGCTCTCTCTGCACATAACTGAGCTTGTAATGTATTGTTTATATAAGTTTCTTCGTTTACGAGATTTGATTCCATATGTCTCATCCAATTGTTGATGTTGAGTGTCATTTTGCAATAACTAGTGAATCCGTCTCAACCAACATATTTGTATAGAAAATAGATCATTTAATGTATTTTAGGTAAAGTTACATGTTTGATGATTAAAATTATCTCGATTTTTAAATTATCAAATAATGTTATCATAATGTATTCTTTTTTTTTTGTAATATCAACAACTAATTATACACCATTACATTTTAAAGGGATAATTTTACGAAAACTTAGAAAAAATAAGCTTAGAACATCCAAATCCATATGTATACATCATATTTTATCTTTAATCAAAGCTATATACATTCAATAAAAGACGGTAAGAGGAAGGAAAATCATAGCACCGAATGATTACCCAACTAGATGATGAAATAAATCTTCATTTCCCTTGATTTGACTCCTCCTGGTCGCTCAAAGTTAATAAGAACTTCAATAATACCAGTAGCTAAAACCTTATCGATCTAATTGAATCCTTGTGTTTTTTATTATTTTGTTTATCCCAAAATAATCCATTTGTTACATTAATCTTTCATAACATTAGCAATTGCTGTCATGGCACCACGATTCAAACATAACAATTAGTGTGGCATAAAATAGAGAATAAAAAATTTTAGTTTTGAAATAAAAAATAATAAGGGTTGAAAAAATCAATATTAAACACAAAAAAGTTTATATTATAATTAATTGCCAAGTATATCAACTAATAGATTGGTACAATCGTAATTACAGAAGATTCTATAAAAGAGCCATCCAGTAGCAGCTTATTGAAGAAACGAACTAAAATTTATTAGCCTAGTGCAACCCTTCAATGCTAGTCAATTAAACTAGTCATGCTTAGAAGAAGAAGAAAAAAAACAAAATAAAAATAAGTCAGACATGCACTAACCCAGCATATTAACAATTCCTTATTTACTAAAATATTTCTCCTCCTCCTCCTCTTTTTTGGGTGATTTTCCATGGCAGAATGCATTTTCGGTTTAAAGTTTGCTAATGCCTTTTTTGATGTGGTGCTTTCATTGTAGACTTTTCTTAGCTAGACATCTCCAAGTCCAAGATAATTGGGAAATCTAGGCGAACTTATTCCACTATCCTTTATTTAAAGATTTCAAGTCCAAGTTACCCTAAAAGGAAAAGAGAACAATTTTAAGAGGTAAGATTTGTTAATGATATTCAGTGATAAAATGAGGTGGGAAGAAAATAATTTCCTCTTTTCTAAAAGATAAAAATAATTTTCTCCATGTCCCATTATATTTTCCTCAAGTGGATGAGATAGCTACAAAAATTTATAATAAATATTAAGAAACTTCTAAATCATTTTCCAGAAAACAATCACAAAAGAAATTTCCCATCCTGATTTTTTTAATGGAACCGTAGAATTGTCGGAAATGGGGAGGGAATCGCACTAACGTGAATCTATTACACAAAGGTGATGTCCTTTTCTCAAATTTGGAAAAAAAAAAAAAGTGTCAACCTTCAAACACCGCCCAAACTGCACTCCTGCCCTAATTCCATTTCCCAAACCTTTTTCCTAAATTTTAAAATGCTTAAATAAGGAGAAAAAAACATTGCGAGCTACTACATACTATACATACATATATATATATATATATGAGATAAAAATATCAATAAAATTTTAAGATAATACTACAAATATCACTTTAATTATAGTTAAATGTTCGATTTATTATATAAACTTTTAACTTATTAAATTGGATTTTTAATTAAAACTTTTTATATTATTATTATTATTACTTTTTAAATGTGATATATATATCTCATTTTGATTGATGAATAAATTAAGTAGGTAATAATAATAACATAAAAATTTTTAATTAAATATTAAATTTATAAAATTAAAAGTTGGAGGGCAAATCGGCAATCGTAGCAATAATAGACAAGACTGTGAAATGGTTTTCTTTTATTTATTGATATACCCTTACCACGATGACGTGCGACAAGTCCCCTTCAACTCTCACGCTCTTTCCCAGCGTGTGTGATCCACTCCCATCCTATTCCCCTAATCTCCACCCTCCGCAATCCCCTGCCGCCCGAACCCCCACGGTCGATTCTCTTCCCACCATAAACTCAACGCCCGGCACGTGACGTCACGACAACGCACGTTAGCGGGGTGCGCCGGTTAAGCTAAGAGGAAACTAGAGGAAGAAGCCGTTGTGGGAGGGGGGCGGGGGTAGGGGATGTGGAGGGATTGGTCCACCTAGTGCGCACATTATCGATAGTGGAAGCATATGTATAAGTTTGTGTTTATCTTTGACTCTGTGGCGTACGCACGCACACAAACACAAACACTACACAACATTCACTGTCTGACGTAACTAATTTTTATTATTGTAGGAATACCAAAATTATCTGAATTCCGTTTACAAGTATCCCGAGTATATCGGGTTATAAACTCAGCTCATTTTAATCTCATTTTCCCTTTTATTATTATTACTGAAAATATTATATTATGTTTAATTGTATAATATAATGCTTGTTGACGTGTTTAGAGGTAGCTGGTCCAATTATCTCCATCCGTACTTATTTATATACATATGTTAACATGACTGGAGTTCATATCCATTTGTAATGTCAAGACGATGTATCATATTATATCATGTAATAATATTGTATTGTATGCACGTATGTACATCATATGTATGTATTTGTCATAAGTTATCAATTATATACAGATGTTAATATAATAATAGTGGTGGTATTATCTTAATTAGAGGTCCTTTTTGGGTTTGCGTGTAGTCATTTGGTTCTTTCTGCCCAAGATGATGATCGTCAATTTTGATATTTTGAATTGAAGGGTTGAGATTTTCGATTTGAGTAAGTTTGTGCTATTCATTTCGTTTGAATTTAGTTTAATTGGGAAGAAAAAGAAGGAAAATTTGAATTGGTTTGGTCGATTTTTTTTCACCAGTGAAGAAAGAAAGAGATTGTTATTGAATTGTTAATCGAATTTGATGGTTGATTGATGAAAAAGGAGTATGTGCTTCAATTCGTTTACTTGGTTGTGATTTTGGTGATCGAACGAAAAGGTTTGATTTTTCGCCGTTCGGTTTTGCTTTGCTTCAGTTGATGTTAGTTGTAAGTAGGCGGTGTATGATAAGAAGAGTACAAAGGAAGGAGCCTTATGGTGTGATTTTGATTTCATTTGTGTTTGCTTTATATCGAATTTCGTTGTGGGGTTAACATCCCTTTTTTTTTGTGTTTGCATGTGAAAAATTTGTGCAAAAGGGTTTTAAAGTTGTCGATTTTGGAAGCTTTGCTGAAAGTTGGTTTCTGTTTTACCCTTTTGAAGTGATAACTTCTGAAGTTGCTTTGTTGAGTTAGTTAATACTGTTGGCATAAAAATTGGAAGTACTTTCATTAACTTGCTAAGAGGGAGATTTCTGGCTTTATGCTTGGCTAGTTTGAAATGAACAGTCCTTGGACTAGGAAATTTTTCTGCAAATCACGTGGAGCTCTATCGATTGTGTGCTTACATAGTGTTTGAAGATGGTCTTCAGTTAACTGTACTAGGAACATGCTCGCTTGAGCTTTGATCGGTTGCTGGGCTAAGAATCACTGCCTGCATAAGTTATGAGAGAAAGCATGAGTTTAGCTGTTAAGGAGGAGAGGCGACATAACTGGTGGGGTGAACTAGCTGGCCTTCTTTTTGTCGGAAGTCTGTTTAGGTAGAAAGCTGTGAGTTGATCAAATTATAGCTGTAATATTCTCTTGCTGGTGTGTGATAGGTATATATAATCATACTGAGTCGTAAATTTCAAGAACAGTTGTTGTTTTTCTCTGATCTATTTTTAGTGATTAATACTTCAAACCCATTGGAATATATTGAAGCTTAGTAGATTAATTTTACCTTGACGTTCATTTTGTACGTTTAAAGTGATGTTGCCTTGTTATTCATACGACTGACCGTGCTTATTGTATCAATCTTCATACTTTGCCATAAATCAGGGATTTGATTGTTATTATTCGTTTCTTGCTCTTCTCTTGACTCATGGGCACAACTTGGATGTATCCCAGAATGCATCTATCCATGCTTAGGTTGCAACTGTTGACACATTATTCTGTGAATGCTAAAATTCTTCATGTCCAACTTGTGGTACTGCTAATTTACTTACGGTACAATTCCTTGTAAAATTTCATCAGGTATCTTGTAATTCTGTTTCATGAGAAATCTGAATGGTATGAATTCTCCATCCACCCACTTTGTATCATCAGGAGGAATGGGTGTTTATGATCCCATTCACCAGATTGGAATATGGGGTGAAAGTTTTAGACCCAGTGGGACTGGAGTTCCAACGCCGTCTATCTTTCTACAGACAGATAATCAGGTGTCTTTTCTCCTGTCATTTCTTTTCTCCTTTCGTTGAATCTTTTTGTATATCAACTTTGTTTGATTGATCTATTTTTAATTGCATGGATTTTTTCCTTCTGTTATTTACTTTTTATGTTCAAGTCAGAGGATACATCACATGGAACACTGGGTACTCCTCATGGATATGATCAAGAAGCAACTAAGCCTGTCGACAAGGTTTGTTACTGGTACCTTGTTTTGTTTTTATTCCCCCCTCCCTTTTTACTCTTCTAAAGTTAGTCAAGAAGATCCATTTACCGTGAAAGGCTATCCTTTTCTCAATAGAATTGACTTGTTTTAAATGTTAATTTTCTTTTTGCTTCTTTTCTTTTCTAGGTCAGTTGCATTCTTTCTTTGTATACACAGTCACATCTGGCTTCCATTTACCTAAACTCATTCTTAGTTGCACATTTCTTGGGAGATTCTGTGTTTGCCTGTTTAGAAACTCCCAATAAATTTTGGCAATTGGGGAGCATTAATCACACTCCTGTACTTAAGCATAAGGTTAACTTTTTAGGGTACAATTTATAGGTTTTCTTGTAAATTGCAGGTTATAAGTCTTTCTTTTTCTTCAATGTATCTATAAAAACCTCTGCAAAATCATTGTATATAAGTAGGAGAACTATGGAGTGGTGCTTCATCATTGAATGAAATCATTTTGGGTGAAATTTTAAAAAGAATTCAGTTCTTTTTCTTCCTTGATGTTAATTTTTTAGGTGTAGCTTATCTATAGCTTTGAGTTTGCAGCTATGAACTTAAATTTCTTAATTCTTGTAGGTGCAAAGGCGGCTTGCTCAAAACCGCGAAGCTGCACGGAAAAGCCGTTTGCGAAAAAAGGTAGATAGGTGCCTGTATTGCATTATCTTCTCGAATATGAAATATCTATTCATCTAAGTTCCGATTTTACAGGCTTATGTGCAGCAGCTAGAGTCAAGTCAGCTGAAACTTATTCAATTGGAGAAAGAACTCGAGAGAACTAGACAACAGGTACAGTAGGAATTTCTTCCTTTTTTCTTTGACCGCTTCTATTTGACTTGTAATCTCATACTGCAGGGTATTTATGTTGGAGCCGGATCAGAAACTGGTCATCCAGGCTTCTCTGGGCCTCCCAATGCAGGTGTGCATGAGTTATCTCAGTTATTACCTATCCAAAAGAAAAAATAAATAAATAAAAAGAACGAAAGAGTTTCTCAATTAGCCTCCGGAATCTTATCTAACTGTACGCATGTTATGAAGTTGTATTCCCCATCGCACAGTTTTACATTTTGAATTGTATTCTCATAACTGTTGTAATGACAATAAGCTGACAGACCCAATGTTTAGGTAGTACACTTGCACCCTTCTAGTACACATGGGGGCTGCCATTGTGGAATTTACTAGGGGTATCCGGTATAGCTAGAAAACTTATTTTGGGGTCTATGTATTTTCAAAACTTAGAAGGGGTGTGGTATTATATAACTAGGTGTTTATGCGTACAGCCAAAGAAATCAGAAGCGTTGGTAATTACGATAGTCTTCGGGCATGTTGCTTGTAATTTACCCTATGTAAAATTTACAAAATAAAAATTCTTCCTATCTTATTATAATTCATCACTAATTAGAGGCAAATAGGCTGTTCGATGGCAATGATGCCTGCTGTCAGCGTGTACAAATGGGTAAATGATTGCAAGAACTTGTAATTTGACATGGCTATGAAATACTTCTTTTTCCATAATCTTAACACATGGCCTATTGCATCAGCCAGTTCTCTTGTTTTATAATGGAGAGCCAGTAGCAATGGTAATAATTGATGAGTGTACAGAGCTTTAGGTTTATATACAAACACTAACTTGGAACTTTCATCCAAATGCAAATGGGAAGTTTCTCACAACTACCTAAATATGTCGAGGATAAAAAATTTATGGAGTTACAAAGTTAATGGAAGGCAATAATCTGAATACAATTGGCATGTGCATGTATTCGTTTCAGACTACATTTTTCCTAGTAATTTATTCTTAATATATGGATGGGAAATTAGCTCATGGCACAACTCATGTAAATTATTCCTGAGAAGAAGTCCCTTTTTTCAGTTCTTTCATGTTTTCTTTTTGTAGATAGCATGTCTATGTAACATGAGCTATGATTTTCACTGTTTGTACATTTCAGAGAAGCCCAATTCTGGTTATTTACAGGAATTGCTGTATTTGAAGTGGAGTATGGGCTCTGGGTCGAAGAACAAAAACGAAAGATATCCGAATTGAGGAATGCTTTGAATACTCATATAAGTGATGCAGAGCTTCGCACACTTATAGAGAATAACATGAAACACTATTCTGAACTTTTTCACATGAAAACAAAAGCTGCGAAATGTGATGTCTTCTATGTCATCTCGGGCATGTGGAGAACACCGTCTGAGAGGTTTTTCCTATGGATTGGAGGATTTCGTCCTTCAAAGCTTCTTGAGGTAACTGGGGTTCAGTTAATTGAATAAAATCATGCTTTCTACTTTATTGATAGTGATTGCTTTAATTAGGAGTGGTAAATGTAGCAAATAATTTTGAAATATAACTTAAATTTGACTACCTGCATGTACATGTTTTTATCAGTTATGAGAATATCTGACAATTGCCTTAGTTCTTAATGTTTGCTTTTTTTGGAAAAGAAGCTTATGGATGGCTGAGAGACAGTGTCATATGATGTTTTAGAAGTGATATACCTCTCTCAGGATCTTATATAGCCTTGTTTTTATTGCTGTGATATGTCCATGTCTCCTCATATTGGGGAGCTATATGATTGTTAGAAGTGAAATAAAGTCTCCAGAAAGGGCATGAGTCTATTTCCAACAGTTGTTAATGGCCTCATGACAAGTCTAGCTTGTGCAAAGCATGATGTTCTATATAGTTGAACATTCCATGGATCAAGTCAATGCTCGACCCATTTATCATCTGGTCTATAAGATAATAGAAAATCAGTCAACTCCTCCAAACTGTCTTGACAATTTCGCCAGTCATTAAATAAAGTATAGGGTGCAATCACTGAGTGATTATTTTGGTAATTTTGATACTTTATGAAGTTGAATATTTAATGTCTCTCTTTCAGGAGGGAAGGATCTACTCGTATCTCTTCAAGTGTGAAACTACTGTTATTATCCTGGATGTCTTATAAGCCCTTGTACTATATGATGAAATCTCTCAAATCTTTTATTCTGAAGGCTGCACTCTTGCAACACCAAGCAGCAAAAGTTGACATAGCGTATGGTTAACTTTATTGAAAGGGAGTGCAGAAGAAAACGAACATTGTATAGTGCATTAACAAGCATCTGTATGCTTGTTTTTGCCTGTGATTTGTATTCAGCAAATTATCTTATTAGTCTTTACACCACCAAAAAAAATAAAACAAAATAATACTAATAAATAAATCTTATTAGTCCTAATTTCTACCTGTAGTGCATTAGCGTTTCCATTCTGTGAACACTGCTCCCTTGTCATGTTTCTGTTACTTATTGCAGGTCTATGAACTATTATTACCATTATCTTTTCCTTGATTTTAAAGTTTTAGACAATTGAGACAATTCATTAAGGAGAACTTATGTTCGAAATATTACCTAGCAGGTTCTTGTGCCACACCTTGAAGTTTTGACGGAAACGCAACTCATGGATATCAGAAGCCTCAAACAATCATGTCAACAAGCAGAAGATGCTCTTTCGCAAGGGTTGGAAAAGCTCCAGCATAATCTGGCTGACACGGTAGCTACTATTCCCCTGGGTGTGGTAGATTACATGCCACAGCTTGCTCCAGCAATAGAGAAGTTGGAAGCAATTATAAGCTTCGTAAATCAGGTAATATTAAATATTTTTTGCTTCCTTACCATCATGTTCTACTTATTCATTTAGTCAGCACAAGCTCCTGGAAGTTGCTTCCATGTGGTTGTTTTTTTGGATGAAATCCATGTGGTTGCTCCTTTTGCATATATTCCTGAAAGTTTCTATTAGTGAGTCTCATTTGCATTGTTAGCATGATAGGGTCAAGTGGGCATAATCTAATTTATCCCACTGTCATTTCACTGAATATGCCCAATTCTTTGAAGGAGTTATCTTTAATAATGACCAAATAAATGAACTGAACAACAGCTAAATTGTGAATTCAGAGTAAATTGAATCTTGTGGGACCCTCTCCTCCACACACACATTTATATATATATATATATATATATATAGAGAGAGAGAGAGAGAGAGAGAGAGAGAGAAACAAGAAGAAGAAGAAGATTTGTTTTACTCGTATGCCAAGTGAAGTGGTGGATCGTAGTTGCTGATAAACGAAACTCTGAGGCCTGACAGTAGATGCAGATTATAATTAAAAGCCATAAGTGAATATTTAGGGAAATTTTCTCCTCGGGAAAAAAGTTTCATTGGGGTTCATGTGCCAAATGGGCACAGATAAATGAAATTCCAGTATATGGCAATAATAGTGAGTGACTTTTAAAAAACTTTCATAAGCGTCTGTCTGAAAACCGCTATGTGTCAAGCTGTTCTTTGCAGTTGCATTTCTGCTCGTTAATCCAAGTGGCATATGACTCCTATCGAAAGCCTTCATAGAGCATTTTCTTGCAGTAATAATATACATGGTAGGCTTCAGTGTCCATGTTATCTTTCTTCATTCAGGAATACGTGTTTTATCTTTACTTTTTTAGTGCATTTGTACAGGGGTTGGTACCTGCTTGGCACCCATTAGCACAAACATCTTTTTTAACCAAAAGTGTCTATGATTAATGCTTTAAGTAAAATCGTCCTCCTTTAATACGGGACTTTCCATAGTTCCAAGGATCACAGACGACAGTGTCCAACCAGAGTGAATGGTAAAACATGCACATTTCTAAAAGTTTCACCTGCCAACTGAATCTACCTGGTGAAAGTTATCACGATGTTCCATGCCTAACCAGAGTGAATGGCAGGAAGACTTTTCTTGTAGACCAAGTGATTTCTGTTTTTCTAATTCTGCTTCTTCTTTATCTGAGATGATTGACTTCTTTTTCTTGCTCCTGCTAGTTCTATTCTGAGGTCTGTCCAGATAGTGGAAAGAAACGGGATGGAGGAATTTCTTCAATAGGGAGGGGTAAGAGAAAGCAGGATTAAAGGTCTAGTGCCTTTTACATGAGAATAGATTGAGGTCTCTTTTTGTTTTTGCTAGTAGTGAAATGATTCGTTTGTTCTATTTCTCCATCTCCTGGAGCGTATCAACTCATGGTAGAGGGTCCATTGCATGTAGGAATGATTTTCAGTGCTATAGACATAGCAGCAAGTCATCCAAATGCTTATGTTCACAGCTGTTACAGAAACTATGTCCTATGTCCTTTCTTTCTAATTTATCAGAAGGAATAAAATGTGATCGTTTCCTTGCCCTTATAGGCTGATCATATTCGAAATGAAACTCTGCTTCAGATGTCTCGCATCCTAACAATCCGCCAAGCTGCTAGAGGCCTACTTGCTCTGGGAGAGTACCTTCAGTGCCTTCAGGCTTTGAGTTCGATTTGGGCTACCCGTCCACGTGAGCCTGCCTAACTTATGTGGTGATTAATTTGGGAAGAGCATTTTAAGTCCACCATGTAATGTCTCAGTTGCAACACCAAGCCACGGAAGCTGCTCACCCTGGTATTGCTGTTTCAGATGTCTTACCTATTGGGCAGCCTATACTGCTGACAACTTTTAGGCGGTGCTAGAATATAACTTGTATATATCAAAGGCAAATTATTGGTCTGGGAGGAAAAGAGGGGGGAAAAAAAGCAGCCAACTTGGCAAGATTGTTTTTGCCTATTTCCATGATGTTGCTTGCTGTGCATTCAGAGTTTTCAAGTCCAAAGATAGGATTAGAATGTTTGAAGAAGACAATCATGTATAGTTTGTATTTTAATTTGTATCATACCTTCTAGTTAGAAGTGCAAAGGATGCAGAGTAGAAATTTTTGTTATGGTACTCTCAGAATGGAACTTTTAAACGTGCGTGTGGGGACTTGTGGATTATCAAATAAATGGAAAAAGAAATGGGGCCCTGATTCATTCACAATGGAAATAAACAGGATATAGCTTATCTCACTTTATTGACATAAGGTTTGAGTGCCTATTGTTGTTGTGGCATTTATCAATCTTTAGGCTGCATGCTTCATACCAGCACTTTTATTAGAACGACTTGCCAGGTTATTCTTACAAAGTTTCCATTTACTTGCATTCTGGTTCTTTTAGTCATTTGTTTATTTCATTTTCCTTTAATTACTTGAGACTAGCTTTTTAGGGATCTCTCCATGTAATTAGAACTCAGTTTATCTTCAATATATCAGCCCTTTATGGAGTCTTGAGCTTTAGGTCCATTCTTATGTATTTCTTAATTGTTGCCCAAAATGTGCTATTACCACTTATCACTTTCCTAAAATAGCTTAATCAATTATTTTATAAATAGAAGATCAAACACTCTTGGTAAATAATTAGAAACACTTGTATTCTACTCATTATACACAGGTGCACTCTCTCTCTCTCTCTCTCTCTCTTGTCCCTAATTTAGGTATCAAAATAGTCACATTAAAACCAACTTTGACACTCCATAGGTTTTTTTTTTTTAGGTACCTCACAATCTAGCAAAGATCCATCATTAATAAGTAAAAAAATAAATTAAACTAATTTAATTAAATGATCAAAAAGTGTTATAATAAAAAGTCATTGCTAAATATCTAAAGTTAATATCGATGAGTGCTACCAAATAAGAAGCAATATTGAAGAGGTGCCATATAAAAAAAAGTCCAAAATTATGTAATATGATTGACTAGTTAGATATCATGTGGAATGGTGTAGAAACATGCCACCTATTTTTTTTATAAAAAATAAGAAAGAAAAAGAAGAAGAAAAGTAAGATGATTTAAGGACAAGATAAAAGCCTATAGAAATACTCAAATTTTCATATTTTTTCATTTCTAAACTTTGAGCTTGTTTTAGTATCTCATCATTTTAAATGACACAAATTACTAATTTTGTTATAACGGTTGTTATCATAAAAAAAAAAGATAATAATATAAATACATTAATATTAATTTTATTTTTATATTAGTGTTCAAACTTTATTTTTTTTGCATTTTGGTACTTCAACTTTTTAAAATGAAATAAATAGATATTCTTTATAATAATCTTTCCAAAAAACATTATAGAAAATCAACAAATACTAATGTATAATTATAAAAATATTTTATATATAAAAAAGGAATGATAAAGATTAGACCGAGTCTTAAAATTTCAATTGATGTGGCTTTTGTAGACAATATTCAACTTTTTTGATTTTTTATATCACTAAATAAAATCTTAATTGTACTATATTATTATTATCATTATTAAATAATAATAATAACAACAATAATAATAACATAGAAAAAAATTGAAAATGGATTAAAATAGTATTGCCAACCAAATTAATCTCGTATTGGTCCTTTTTAACTTTATGTCAACAGGTCTAACTCCGACCATCTTAACCTTATGCGATTTCGCATCAATTTAAATAATTTCTTACCAATCCTCTTTTAACCTTATGCTAACAAAAGGGATGACATGATAATGATCGGAATTTGTTGGCATGGAGTAGAGTGCATACTATGAGTTAACATGTTATGCTTAGTGAGCCCAAAATAGACAGTCTTGCTATATATATTGATTATTTATGCAAATTTTTAGGAAAAATCCCGATCTTATAAGCCTTAAATATATACACGGCTTCAAAGAAACAAATAATGCCATTACTTAAGGAATATGATGCTTCATGTAATTCATAATCCATTCGTGTTTACAGTTATAAATAGACTCATTAGGCATATGTAAATTTACAATGTTCTTCTTCATAGTTGTTTATCCCTTGAATCTTTGTAATGCCTACCTAAATTGATCAAGCCATACAAGAGATTAGTTTCAGACCCTCCAAAAATCTATATGGCAAGGGATAAGCATTATATATGAACAAGCAAAGCAAGTATGTCCTTTTAGAGTGTAGTGTAATGTAATGCAATAGTTCTAATGCCATCCACACAATGTAGATCGCTTTGTTAACAGATTAAAGAGATTAATTCCAGTATCACATGAGTTTCGAGGCGTTTCACACCATAGTTAACCACTCATGGGATTAATCTACCACCAATTTGAGGTTGTACAATGGAGATTTTCATTATCCCCTCTATACACATTTTGAATTATCCGCGATACTTTTCAATCCTGAATGGTGACCCCATTTTCTATCATTTAGTTCAGGAAGATTAAAAAGAAGAAAACTACAATATCTTCTCACCCTATGGGCGGTATTGGTGGGAATCATGCAATAATATGGGATGTAATGCACGTACCAATTTTTAGGGTTAAATATTACATTAATCAGATTAAGAAGGTAATCATGCAATTCAATCATTTCCAAATTAGGATATTAAATGCACTAATAAAATAAGTCAAGCAAGTAGACTTAACTACTATAGTCATTAAATCCCCATTCTCAACATGTGCACAATCAATTAATTACAAACACAAACAATGTAATAGTTTGCAATCCCTTGTTAACACAAATAAAATTGCCATGAAACAAGCCATTTACTTAGATTGTAAATGCCCAATATTTCTTCAAGTTTGGGTTGAAACCTTATAAATGAGTCCTTCATTAGTTATCGTTTGGAGTTTAATTGTGTTGTATTATAGTTATAATTAAATAGTAACATTTAATTTTAACTTTTATAGATTATATCATTCTATTATTCATTTATAAAAAAAAGTAATATAAGAGGATCAATTATATGTATATATATATATATATATATAATACAAAAAGAACTTAAATGGAATATCTTATTTTTATAAAGAACATAAATAGTATGTAATTTATGTAAAGGTTTGAAATGTAGTTTAAAATGGTTATCACTAAAAAGGGCTAAGATAATAAGTAATTAATTAAGAACTACTATAAATAAGAGAGTAATGTTACAGGAAAGCTTAAAATATGGGGTAATTAGTGACGGCTATTATTTGGGATTGTTTATATATTATAATTTTTACCATATATTTAATATTTAAGTGAAAATTGGGCCAAAATATCAAGAAAATTAGAAAATATTTTAACAATTAGTAAAATGGCACCCAAATATCATATTAAGTATAAGAAACTATGAGGAAAAGTTTAAAGATTTTAGAAAGTCTATAGATAGATTTTTATAAATTTCCCTTAAAATAAACATATTTTAACAAAACAGGCAAAAACTTGCAAAAAATATAAAAAATACTAAACATGCAAAATTAATTCTAAGAAAACTAACAAAACTAGATATAGAAATGAAAGACTTATAGTTAAAATGACTCCTCGAAAGAACAAGAAACAAAGCTTCCAAAATTCTTACACCAAAAACCACATAAACCATTAGATAAACAACCTCTGGCCACTACCAATCACTATAGAAGTGTAAGCCCATTTTTTAGGATCTCAAATTGAGAGAGTAACACCTCCTTATAATTTTATGGGGCAACAACTCAATGTAGAGGGATTTGAAAGTGAAAGACAATATTTATAGAGGGGTTTTTTGATTCATTTAATTTTTTTTTTATCTTTGTTGGTCTAAAAGTCTTGAAAAATTTACCACATGTTACTAACATCATGAAACATTTTGGGTTAATTTTTCATAATTTTTAGACACTTAAATGATTTTTTGATGAATTATTTAGGAAGTTATTCATATTTAATAAATTTTCTGATTTTTTTTTAATTGTGTAGCCATATTTCTCCTTTTATCAGAATTTATTTGATATTTTGAGGGCATGTTACAACTGTTTTGCCATTTGTAGAAGTGATATGTATAATTTTTGGCAATTTAAGATGATTTTATAGGGTATTTTATCATATTTTAATATTTTATCTTTTTCTAATAAATTGTTGTATTTTTAAGAGTACATTCCCTACTTTTCATTATGGCATGTCATGATGATATTTTACATGTAAAAAGCATGGTTCCTTATCATGCTTCTTATCTTTACTTATTACTTATTTATTTTATCTTATTATTAATTTACAATTTACTATCTAGTTTTTACTATTTACTACTTATTTTTCCTTTTAGGGGAAAATTGGTCTTTTCTTACTTTTTGTTATTTATATATTGAGTAAATGTTTTAAAGTTACTCTTTTGCTCTTTACTTTATAATAACTACCCTTTTTACATTTCTTTAGTTATCTTCTAAATATTTTAAGCTATTAATTAATTTAGCTAAATAATCATTATTTGTTTAAAAATTTTGATTCTCTTAATCTACCCTCACCTTTTGCTAGGCAAGTTTTATATTTTAATTTTTTCACTCCTATTTTTAATTTTATAGTTCGATTGATAAATTTCTGTGCTTAGTGATAAACATAGGGTTAAGTTTTTTTTGTTCAAATCCCATTATTATTATTAGGATTTAGAGAATAGTATTGATTTTGATGGCTCTCACATTACATGAGATTGATTTTATCAGCTTGGAGTCTAAAAAAGATTAATAAAGAATTACTTTAGTTAATATGGGCCAAGTAAGAATTAAGATATGAAGTTAAGCTAAAGTTAGAAGGGATTAACGTAAGATCAATTTCATGGGCACATTCCAATTTTTAACCCATTTGAACTTTTCTATTTATTATTATTATGGTTGTGGTTTTTGTTGTTATCTTTTTTTTTTTAAATTGTTATTATTTTAATTGATGATGATCAATAACAACAATAACAATTTATTTGGAGATATAAAAACTCACAAAGGTAACAATATGCATATAAAATTTTAAGAACCAGATCTATTCTCTATTTTTTTATTATAAAGAAATTATTTATTTATTTCACTTTAAAAAGTTAAAATACCAAAATGAAAAAAAAAGTTTGAGCAATAAAATGGAAAAAAAAAAGTAAAAGTTAATATATTATTACCTTACCATATTATGATAATGATTGTTATGAGAGAGATACTAATTTCTCTTATTTAAAATTTGAGGTATTAAAATAAACAAATTTAAAGTTTAGATACTAAAGTAAAGAGGAAAAAAATATAAATTTAATCCTTAATGTTTACCACTTTTTTTATTTGAATCCTAAATATTTTAATTATTTTTTTTATTTCAGTTTTTAACATTTGCAAAAGTTTGTAAACAAGTTATTCGTCAGTCTGTTGTTAGTTTTGCTATTATTAGTGAATGAAAAAGTCAAATTCAATCCTCAATATTTGTCACATTTTTTATTTGAGTTTTGAACATTTAATTTTTCCATTTTAATCCTCAATATTTACAACAACTTATAATCAAATCCTTTATTAGCTTGCCATTGGTTTTGCTATTAGCAATAATACATGGCACGATCTGATTCATCCAAATAATTAATTTAATTGAATAAATTTATAATATATATTATTTAGTTAAAATTATTAAGAAGCATATCAAAAACATAGAAAATTTATAAAAATTAGAAAAACAAAATAAAAATATGGAACTTAAATAGTTAAAGCAATTAAAAATATTATAAATAATTAACTATTTAAGAATATAAATAAAAATTGAAAATTAAGAAAAAATAAAAAATAAAAACAAAAATAAAGTAATGGGCAAAATAGTACCACTTTGTACAAGTTGGTTGAGACTCATTCAAAAAGTAGATTACTTAACCCATATCAGTGAGGGTTAGACTACTTATCACTTTCGTTTGCCTTAGGGTGGTGTGTGCTGGCTTTTAGCCATAATTTAAAAACAAAAAAGAAAAATAAAAGGAAAACCTTTCGGATTTTATACAAGTTATGCAACTCAATTAGGTATTTCACAATTTTTTTTTAATCCTTTTTTAGGAAAGGCTAGGGACCTAAGGGGTTGCACAACTCCTAAGGTAGGGGATGGTCTAGCCTTAATAGATGGTGGGTCGAGTGACCCACTTGCCCTTAGGTAGTTGTTGTTTTGTAGTTTTTTTTTTAATTTTTAATTTTTGTAATTCTCAAATTTTTATTTATGATCCCAAACATTTAATTATTTAAGATTTTTTAATTCCTTTAATTATTTAATTTTTCATATTTTATTTAATTTTTTTTATTTTTAAATAATTTATCTATTTTTTTATGACTAAACAATTTTACTCAAATAATATATATGTATTATATTTGTTTAATTAAATTAATTATATTAGGCGAATCATATTGCACCATGTGTCACTAATAACGAGAAACTAAGCAAGACTTGTTTGCAAAGTTTTGTAAATATTGAGAGCTGAAATATAAAAGATTAAACATTTATGATTCAAATAGAAAACGTGGTAAATGTGGACGACTTAATTTGTAGTTTTCCCTTTAATACTAATAGCAAAACAATAGATGACTTACTTTTAAATTTTTTGAAATGCTAAAAATTGAAATAGAATAAATCATATGTTTAGATTCTTCGGTAATGCCCTTTATTTTGATGAAACCGATCTCCACCCTTCATCTCATTATTTATCTTTATTTTTCAATGGTTTAAATTTAAAAGAGTACAAATTACCGTCAATTTAATTTGTGGTTTTCCCTTCAATACTAATAACAAACCAATAGGGGACTTACTTTTAAATTTTTTGAAATGCTAAAAATTGAAATAGAATAAATACTATGTTTAGATTCTACGGTTATACCTTTTATTTTAATGAAATTGTTTTCACCTTTTATCTCATTATTTATTTTTATTTTTCAATAATTTAGACTTAAAAGAATATAAATTATCGGTAAGCTAAATGTCGGGATTGATCCCATATAATATAAGAACGGAATTGTCCAAAAATCCAAATAGAAAAGTTGACAAATATTTGAAGAGTTTTTGTGAAGATATAAAAGTTGGGATATTTCTACGACCGTTTGAGGTCTCCATATATTCCATTTTTATTTTTTTGGGCCAACGAGGTCTCCGTACATTCTATTATCGCCCTTGGAAACAACAAAGATGGCTCTATATGAAAATCAAGACCCCACGGACGGTTCGTCGCGGTTGCGGTTCGATCGAGTTCATATACCGTCGACCGGACATAAATCTAACATTCAAAAATAGCTTTCCCTCCTGAAAGTCACTGGGATCTCCACTCACTCTCTCTCTCCCCTCTGGCTATCTCACTCTATCACAACAATTCACTTTCAATCGCTACTTCCCCATTGGTACTCTCTCTCTCTCTGCATTAATAATCCTCGCTGTAATGATCTATTTTTCTCAGGATGTTAAACTAAATCATGCCATAGTTACGAATCACTTCATGCTCTTGAACTATAATTTCGCTTCAAAGTTAATTGATTTTTGGGAATATAATCCGCTTCAATTTTGCGAAAAATTCTCTTTGTGCTAACCCTAGAACCTTAATTCATTCCCATTGTATTCTTAGTAGAGTTCTGTTCGTGTTTCGTTGTATTCTTAGTAGAGTTCGGTTCGTGTTTCTGTTGCAGCTTAAAATGCATTTATGAACTTGTGCGGGAGACGTGGATACAGTCCGTTCTGTATAATTCGCTGTGGGACTAAGGCTCCCATCGTGGAGGGAATGATAAAAATATGCTCTTTCTGCAAGATTTCTGATTAAATTTTGAACGACTATCCCCATATAGAGGTTAGTAGATCGGTAAACTATTGGTTGATTTTCTTTTCAGTGGTGGAGGGGCAATATTGTATTTGAAATGGCTATATTCGTGTATATGAAGTGTGATTTTTGGTGTCATTCTCATGGACCAAATAAGTTTAGTTGGCAATACAGGTTGGTTTGGATAAGTTATGTCCATGGGAATGGAATCTAGGGCATCGTGAGACATTTTTTTTTTTTTTTTATATATATATAATTCTCATTTGTTTCTTTACTTTGTAATGATCTTATATCTTGCAAGGATACTAAATTTGGACAAATTATTGTGCTTTTTGCTGGATAAGGTTTTAGATTTTATCGCACTGAAAGGTAGGATGTATTGGATTTGTACTGCTATCTTTTCTTGTTCTATCCTTGAAGGCAGTGGTGGATTGTAAATTTCATCGAACTGAGGGCAAGTTGTAAGTTTTAGTTGTGAGAAAAGAAAAATAGGAGGGGCAGAGTCATAAAAGTAGTGTATCTTAAAATCATCTCAAAATCAATAGGGAGAATATTTTGGAAGTTCCCTGTTGAGGGCATGGGTGGAAGTTGGGGGGTTTTGCTGCTATTGTTACTGATCTCCTCTTTCTCTTTATGGCAAAGGTGATGTCTTACATGTGATAGTTAGGAAAATTTCTCAATTTGGGTAGCATTTTCAACTTGTGAATGTTTGTTTAGCTGGTCATTCACTTTTTGCCTTTCTTTTTTCTTGCTAGTAGAAGACTGAGTAAATATAGCTATCAGTTTAACAGTTTGCCTAATGCCAAGAAAAAGGGCAAAGAAAACCGTCAAAGAAGCTGCAGTATTGACAGAAGATGATATTGGTGGTGATAATTTGAAGAAACCCTTAGATGAGAAGCAAGGATGCTCTTCAACAGACCAAGAAGGTAAAGTGTTGCATTAATAATTCCTACAAAGCCAATTCATTTATCAAACTTCGCATTATATTAGGTCTTTACTATTGATATAGTCACAAAAATGATGTTATCAATTTCAACCTCTGGTTTTCCTTGCCTGAACATTGGAGTCCTCTTCCTTTCTTTTCTTGTTCTTTTTGAGTTCCAATAACCCTACAAAGTACTATTGCCTGTTTCTTGTTTCGACATACATTGAGTACTTACTCATGAAAGTATCTGACCTAGCCAACTAATCTACATGCTTATTACTGAAAAAAATATTACTTAATCCATTGGAGACTCTCTCTCTCTTTCTTCAGCTAGTCTCATTGCCTATGCCATTGTGCAATCTATAGTACCTCAAGTTTGTGCTTTGATATATGACTTGTGCTTGCTTTTATCAGTACATTTATTTGCATGCTAATTGAATTTTCAAATGGAAATGCATGGCACTAAATACTAACTTATAACCTATTGATATTGCAGTAGTGAGAGGTTCTGATCTCTAGGTGTTCCTTGCACTTTTCTAATCCAGTGCATTTTTGACAGTTGAACGAAAAATTGCAGCAATTAGGGCAATCCGGGATGTTCAGATAGAACATTTGCTAACTGGACTGCGTTTATTGCGGTCACACATAAGTGAGGAGCAGATGGGAAATTCCGCTCTTCAGTTTTTCAATGAAAGCCTTTCAGGTGTTGAAGTTGGAAATGGTGAAGAAGGAATGTATGAAGTACGATGGAAAGATAAAGACGGTAATTTATTCATGAACCACTCAAATGGAGGAGATGTACGTGCTTCACTTCTTCATCAGCTATCTATTGCTTACTCTGATGGCTCTGCTGTACTTCCTAATGTTGGTGGCTTAGAATTTTCAAGCAAAACCGGTACTTTTTTCTGTTAAAAATTTTGTAATAGGCTGAGCTAAAGCTTATTCTTTTTCAAACTGTCTAACACTAAATTGTTTGTTGCAGTGAAAACAGACTTTCTGGGTTCCACAAACCTACAGAGAGGAGACCCTGTGTGTACTTCGCATTTTGCTTCATTTATAGAAAGCTTATGACAATGAAAATAGTTAACAACTCCATGCTTTTATAGCATGTCATTCCAGGCCCCTTCTTCTTTGTCTATTCGACCTTCCTTTTCTCATGTGCATCTTTATCCTTCTCGTTACTTTAATTTCTGAAAAATAGGGGGAATGTAGATGATTGCTTATGCAAGAAAAGAAAAATGGAACAATAGGTTTAGAAGTTCAACAAGCAATAGAGAGCTTGAATTGTTGAAGTTGCATGCTAGTCCTACTTGCTGACCGTTTTTGGGAAATGCTCTCTCTCTCTCTCTCTCTTCTTTTTTTTTTTTTTTTGTATTCATCTTGTGTTTATACTTTTTTATAGGTTTATGATAAGCCATTGGATACTCAGATGCTAGCTATACGAGATGCTCTCAAAACTCCTGGGGTTAGCTTCTTTGTCCTCTACATTTTTTTAATATTACCTGTCTTTAGTTTTTGCCTGCATAACTGGATTTTAGAAACTTGCTTCTCATGATTTCTTTGGTTTGCAAACATTAAATTAATGGACACATCACATGCAAAACTTGTCATATGGATGCTATGGAAATTTGTGAAATTATAAGGCACCAATTGGTCTTCTAATTTGCTGTGCCAACTTGAATCATACAATGAGGGATAAGCAGATAGGTGGTCTATACTGTGTATGTCAAAAACTGAACTTGACATAGTTGAATGTTGAATGATAAAGTGGCTGTGTCATATTCATCAATGATAAACTTTTATGCTGCTATTCTTGCGAAACTATGGCATTCTTCTAGGATGGGTTTAGTTAAAATGGAGTATGAATTGCTCAGGCATACATGATAGATCCACATGCATAAACCTTAGGCGACAAAATATCAGCTTTTTCTATACAGACTTCTTTTTAACAGGATAAAGAATAATGTGCTCATCAAGATTAATCCTAATTTGCAATCATGCGTATGGTATCTCTACTAGTAGCCAAAGCCTGATATTGAGATGGCTGAATTTGCTTTTGCAACTTCCTCATTTTATTTTATATTTTATTTTTTCGGTTACAGTATAGTAGCCAGAGACTCTCAATGGGGATGACGCCCAAAACTGTAAGGCTGCCCAAGCCTGGCGAGATGTTGTTATCTGTTCATGGTTCACCTCTTGGTGTGTACAGGGAAGAAGATAATATGGAAGCTATACATGGTATGGTCTATTCCCTGTCTTCAAGTCCCTATACTGTTTTCTCCATTATGCTACACAGAAGTGAATTATAGGACTTGCAGAATGAAGAAAAAATGAGTTAATGATGCCATTGAAGGAGTGATTAGAGATAAATAGAAAGGGAGGGGAAACAAATTTGCAGAAATGATGAGTAAGCACGTTCAAACTTGGAAGGTGGGTTTAAAGAATTTGTTATAACCTTCCGAGGAAAGTTTGGAAATCGAGACAGCAAGAATAGGTGATGAATGAAGACAAGATAGCCTATGCTTTGTCTCTTAAATCCAAAATTTGATGCGAATCTTGGTCCTTCAACAAGCGGTGACCACCCTTTTGAAAGTAGAGGAAGACAGCTATATAAACCAAAAGATAGTTCATTTTGTTGTGAGTCCTAAATTCTAAATTCATTTCAAACAAAGTCCTTACTAATTATCTACCTTTCCTACTGCAGAATCGGATGAAGGTTGAATGGGTGACGATTGAACTATACCCTGCTTTAGTATATGCTGGTTGCAAATAAGTTGAAGTAGCATACTTTTGTCCAGCAACAGTGTAATGCCAGCAGCAGGCCAAATGCTTACATAGGACCTCCATTGTGTTAACTTCCCATCTCTAGTATCGTGTTTGTGTTTCCAGTTGCCAATCGGTCTATGCTTCTGTTCATACCTATACAAGTGCTTTCCTCTTTGCCATGGGAGTTGAGTGGATAATAAGGATGATTTATTTTGGCCGTGGTGATGCTGCAGCGCTCTAGATCTTGATTTGTAGTGAGGTTATTCAATCTTATTCGTTAAAATAGGATTGAAGAAAATCTCTTTTTGATGTTCCGCTTCAAGCTTTTTTTTTTTTTTTTTTTCTTTCTTTCTTCTTTTTAATTTCGAGAATGGAACTGAATTTTAAGTATTAAATTCTAATGCAATCAAACATTATTATGCATTCTTCAGTGGCTCATTGATTTGGTGATGACGGACTTTGTTGAGAAGAATATGAGCTGCAACAAAATATATCATTTATTCTTTTGAATGGATCTTACATCTTCAATAGGCCAGCATGGTTGCCTCTTGCCACTAGGCAAAAGTAGCCATTTGACACACGATAACGATATAATATAATTTGGTAGTCGAATGCACATGAATTGATTTTATTATATGATAAATGAATTAACCGCAATATCTAATCGTTTTTATTTTTCTTTCCAAAATAGTGATTTATAAGTAGTTCTGCATATTTATTCAATCGATGCAGTTTTTAAAATGAAATAAAACTCGAGCACGATGGGCCAGTACAAATTGCCAGTTCTATTTGGCATCGCTTGGCAATAGAAGAAAAAGGCCATTTGACTTCAATTATACCTAGAACCTAAGGTAAGATTACATCATATTTGAAAATTGTGAAGAAACGTAACCTAAATTTCGTTTATGATTTTTTTTTCCAAAAAAAAAAATAAAAAGAAAAGAAAGAATGTTTGTGAAGCATAGTTTATCTTATTGGGGATATGTAACGGAAATTCTAAGTTTTTGTTATTTGTGCAACCGAGTCTTAAAGCTATAAATTTCAATAATAAAATTCTAAAACTCGTTGCACTTTTACAATCAAGCTCTCTTTTCTTCAAATCGCATATGATTAACAATTCTAAGATGTTACAACTTATTAATTCACGAGTTATAATTGCTTCTTAGAAATACTTCTATCTATATGTTACTCTATAAGTATAAATTTTCAAAATTTTCAAACAAAACCTACCTTATAATATATGGGAATCATCTTGGAATAGGGTTGGCAATTCATGACTGTGTTAGTGCTTCATGTTAGGTCTAAATGGTTTAATGTTTGAAAAATTTCAACCCTTAATATGACTCATTTATTGACCATTTTAAAATTCTAAACTTGTAATACTACCTATTAAATAAGAGTGTTTGTTGTCTCGATTAAATTCCCTTATTGAATAAAAAGAAATTATAACATATTTATTACAACTACCAAGTTTCTAGAAAAGCATATTTAAGGTAGCAAAAAGGAAAAAAGATCCAATATTGATTGATTAAATCTAACTCATCTAATTATTTTGTGGAGTACAAACTATTATCGTGGAACTCAATAAATATAACTAACTATAATTATAAATTTCACATTTGGACCAAAAACAAGCAAGATCAAAAAAAGAAAGCATACCTACAATGAAAGCTATTTTTATATTGTTTTCAATTTATTAAATACTTATAATAAACACTATGTTAAAATTTATAAAACTACTTGTAAAAATATCTTTCAACTTTTAGGATGTATAGACAAGTTCGATAAAAGAATAATAGTTTAAGAATTTAACTATTAATTCAAGTTTTGATAACTGTGTGACTAACTCAAATAAATATTTTGATATAATGATTCTATCGAGTTAATGTACAATATATTGTGACTTACTTAAATAAAAATTTATGATATTTATGGAATATCATAAGTCAAAGTAGAAAGAAATCAAAAGTAATGAAAATTATTCATTAAAATTACACTAAAAATCAATGATAGCATTGGTTGAAGTGAGAAAGAGAAAGGGAGATGGTTTGTAGGTAGGCACTACATAGATTATATAGAATAACATATAAATATAATTACTAAAAATCTCAATCTTAAATAAGCTCATAGATTAGATCTAGATATGGTTAACGGGATTTGTATATTAAACAGATTGGAGTGTTAATCCCAAACCTCCATAAGTTTATAAATAAGTTTAAAAGGACTAATATTTTTATTAATCATATCAAGTTTTGTTTACACAAATTGGTATGTAGTCTTTTCATGTTGTATTTGGGTTGGTAGGTCAGATGTCAAATTGCATACTCTATCTTGAAACGTGTATCTCATAAAAGTTACATGATATAAAATATCTTATCAAATATGCAAAATTTCCTATTACATTTTTATAATATAATAATTCCAATCTAAATTGTTGAAATCCTAAACTCGCGGATATTTTAATAACATCTCGTCCGTTTAAACCTCTGGACGACACACTCCTCATAAATTTAGAAAATTAAGATTATAAAACTTATCATGCATAATATTCTAGACAAAATTAATACTAGAAAACAAAAGTGACAAAATAATGAGTATATTAAGATCACGCATTCTCAATCTGTGTAAAACTTACAATCTATTAGAAACCTTAACCCAGTTACTTAAGATGCACAATATTAAATCCATTACAGCTTAAATGGGGGTACGTGATCTTAATATACTCATTATTT